>JAYJLV010081487.1:0-14242 GCA_036873485.1 Torymus texanus
CACATGAAGTTTGAAAATGCTAGTTTTCGTAACCAAAAAATTTGAATGCTAGTTTTCGTATGGTACGTCGATATGTATGCAGTTTTACGCTGAAACTTGTTTTATTCTTATTTTATTATTATTATTTCCAGTGAAAACAAATTTTGAGGTTAGAAATTTTACTATAATGAGAACAGTATTCATATGTTCTATTTAATTATTATAAATGTATAATTTGTTAATAATATTAACAAACAATATTAACTTCTGACTTCCATACTTATCTAGTTCAAATGTTCAAATATTTAGATTTTGGCGATTTTTTGTTTAAACCAATCGGCTAAGATCTTAAGCGAAATACTAAGGCTAACGTCGACCAGTCACGGGCTCTTCTTATACAGACAAAACCAATCATGCAGGTTTTATTTTGGTCTCACATTTCCGTCATCATTTTTTTAAGAGTATAGATATTTCGACTGTAATAACAAGAACGATAAGTGCTGTCTTCTTCCATAAAAATATAAGTAATTTTTTCAGCCGGCCAATGAATTGATATCTATTTTAAGTTGGTACTAAAATAATATGAGTAATAAAATTATCATAAGAAACGGCAAATAAATTATGAAACTCTCATCTGAAGTCCTGCGAATATAACTATAAAACGAATAGTAATGTAATAAAATTTTTATGGCTAAGTAAAGTACTCTAATGATTATATATGCCAGCCGCATATAAAATGGAAATTATTTTTATTACAATAAATCGAATATTTGCACCTCAAGTATTAAATTATGTGTTACGAGTGGAGTCTCATTAATATGACGATTCAATCAGCTTTCTCGGCAGTCAAATGAAAATGATATATTGCCGATAATATAATATATTTTATGTATGAAAACTTTACGTTGCACAAGTATTTCAATATGATCTTTCCAATTCGTTACTGTAAACTGTTGAAAGTGATTTATAATCATGCCATCTAGAGGTCTGAAAATTTTCAGTAAACTAACCATTAAATTTGAAAATTCGTAACACAATTTTTTTATTTGAAAATGCAAGATTAAAAATTTAAGAAGATATTTTCTGAAATTCCCTACCTATTCAATTATAAGCTCAAAATTTTGTATTTTCTTTTTTATAATGTAAATGTCAAGTTCAACCTTTATGTTATAATTTGTTCTTCATTAACATTTATAATTCCTCCTCATAAAGTATAAAAAGCTACTTAACTTATTTGAATTAAAAATTATTATTTTATTATAAAACTTGTACTACGAATTTAATTTTCCCTAATAACACATCGTCATTTTGTTAGAGTCTTTATCACAAATAATTAACGCCATTGAAGAGTAAATAAAGTGCGAAAAAGCACGTAAGCAAACTACGAATGAATGGATACCTTTTCGCATTTAGAAGGAATTCTCCCCCTTTAAAAAAAAAAAAAAAAAAAAAACTACATTGTATAGTGCTGTCTACAACTTGCGCACTTAGCCGATACGCGCTAGTGCGCGGGAAAAAAGTCCTCCATCGTGTAAAACAAAAGTCACGCGCAACCATCGACAGCGTTTTAAAACGCGCAAAGGACTAAAAGCCGCGTGGAGAGAAAAATTAGAGAAAGAACGCGTCTATTGTTGAACGCTGGAGAAAGAGATAAAGAGAACGAGAGAAGGAGAGAGGAAGAGGGAATGATGCAAAAAGAGAGGCAAAAGACCGCCCGTCGATGAAGCGTAATGACACTCGTTGTTTTTCCTTCATCGACAGCGGGTTGATGATGGCTGAGGCATCGAGCGGGGGAGAGGGAAAGAGAGACGAGAGAGGGAGAGAGTAGCTTAAACCCTGGGAATCCAGCGGGGAAGAGAACGCGGACAAATGCACTCGCACCCCCCGTGATTGCGCTCGGCTACGTACGTACATACGTACACAGAGCCACAGTTACGCGCACGTACAGGCGAATGCGGCTTTATCGCTCGGATCGATGAGATTGGCTTTATTAAACTCGATTCGTTTGATTTCATACACGTCTGTCGTCGTCGTCGTCGTCGGCTCGAGTTGCGATGGTGGAAAAAGACGTTATTCGAAAAGTTTTTCTCTTGCCCTGCACCGCGCAGAGTACTGACTCTGTTTTTCTTTTTTTTCCTGGCGTTTGACATTTTGAAACTTTTGTGGTATTGAAGGAGCGTTTTACGTTTCATCAAATTTCGCTTTGCAGTGCGAGTTTTTATTATACTTTGCTTCGACTTCGCAGCTGAAGTGGGCTGAACTGCAAAGAGAATGGTAATTAAAATTTTCACCGAAGTAGAGCGTTGCTGAATTTGAAAATCAAAAAGCTTCGAATCGTGTGATATTGTTAAATTATATAGTATGTTGATTAAAGTATTGAATAAATTTCAAATAATTTTTAGGTTGTATGGGTTTGTTGTATGATGAAAATTCTAATTATAGTGACGGTGTAACAATGATTATTGAATCACATTATCGAAATTGGAAATCTTACGATATAAATGTACACCTGCAATTACTTATTCATGGTTCTAATTTGAGGTGGCAAACGCTTGGTCCGTTCATATATAATATTGATGAAGAACTTTAAAAACGTACGAATATTTACGCATTGAAAAAAAACGTTTTTGGAGATATATATATATATATATATATATATATAAATAAATAAAGTATATTTTTAGTAAACCATCTTTTTCACTTTTTCAATTCAATTTTAATGAAATCATGTGTTTTGTACTTTTTCTATTGACGTTTAGATTTATTTTCCTATATTTCTCACATATCAGAACAATTTCATATTTTGGCGGATAAGATGTTTCCACAATTATTCAGTTTTATAAATAAATTAATTTTAACAATACATTTTATCTTTCAAATGTTTGTTATATATTATATTATGAAATCTAACTAAACGATATTAATTCTTGAAATACATAAGGGCTTCAAACATTTAACTATTGCTATACAATAAATGAAATAAAATTAATTTGGCCAAGTATAAACGATATATTTTAGTTTTGTTTGTGATATAAATTTTGTTGATGATTAATTATTATGGAGCATAATATCTCCCCGAACAATCAATCATTTTTTTTTTATTATATACAAAAACCATGATTGATCTCTGTCGAGTAAACGGCTTTAGTAAAAATTTAAAATAAAAATAAATCTTCTTTGCCATAGTCGTCAACAGTAATATTAATATCATGTTACACCGTAATTCATCATCTGAGTTGATTCAATTACATGCAACAATAAATAACGGCAACCCTGCAAGCGACACTGACTTTCTTGCAGTCATATATATATATATATATATATATATATAGATGAACAAGTCCCAAACTATTCCTAGTCCTCCGCGTAAACTCCAACGCTTTGCAATTGAGATAACAATTGATCCCAGCGGGCGCTTGTTTCGTCCCGAAATTGATTTTGCAGGCCTCGGCCGCTTTATTTTTCTCTTGTTAGCCTTCCAGCCGCTACTGTATGCGATTGCGTATATATATAGAAAGGCGCGTGAATTATTCATGAGATGGTTGAAAATCAACGGGGTCGAGTTTGGTATATACGGAAATTAGCATTGATACGCTCTCTCACTTCATTGACTCGCGGCGTATAAGGATCGCGAGCTCACGCGCCCGCGTGGGAGTGGGAAAAAGTGCAATGGGGTGGAATAAGAATTCCATTCGATTTCCATTTATTCGCCGATGCAAGGAAATTTAATGAAAAGGGGGTGGCGTAGAGAATTTTATTGGTATGGCAGCTTTTCAGATTACATGTGATTGTCAAAATACCTTGTTGGCTTTTTAAAGCTTAAAATTCTGTAGGTTGTATTTTCATTCGCTGGTGTACGAGATGCATTTAAAATTAAAGCTGATGTTGGGAATTAATTATGAAAATCTTGTTGATTCGAAAATTAATCGCATAATATTTTAATTCATTAGAATTTGTAGTATTTTTCAAAAAAATAACTTTTCTTTTAATTAGCTTAGCTATTCTCATAATCAATATACAACAAGTATTTGTGCGACATTTTTTTTAAATATCTCACGAGTCTTTTTTGTACAATTATTCATTTTCGAATTAATCCATAATCTTCTTCAATGTTGAATTCTGTATCTGAGAATGCGATGATCGCTGTAATCTTATCTTTATTTTAATCATGCTCCTTAAATGTTTGACTTCATGCAGTTGATCATTATTAGTTAACATTAATTTCATCCTATTTAACTATATCGCTAATACACTTTAATAATAAGGGGCTAGGTTTTTGAGACGACAGTCTAATAAAACACGAATCCCTCTATTGTCATTATTAAGTGAATAAAAAAGCTGGAATAAGGTTAAATAAATTTTGTATTGTAAAAAATACAAATAGGTTTTATTTTTCTCCACGGCTGTTACATTCGTTCTAGAAACAAGTACAAGTACAATGGAATACACTATGGCCCGACAAAGTGTGCGAGTGTCCTTTACGACAACTGAAATCTCCCTAGAGCCCACATAAATCAGAAACACGGCTCCAGAAAGCTGTATGTAGCAGATGTCTCGAAGGTCCGTGGATTCTCTCGTTTGTACGGCTGTTCGCTCTTTCCCAGTCCAACCAGAAAAATTGCTCGAATGAAGTAAACTCAAATTAATCTATTTCTGGAAATAGAGAATCTCGTTGTTGATGTTTCGTCAAAGTTAGTTAATTAACTTGAAATGTTTTATAATAATAAAACTAAATCAAATATAAATGTTTGAATTTATTTGCTAAAATCATTTTGGAACTATACATACTAAATTGGTAAAATAGAATAATGTTTTGATGAAATAATAAATATAATAAATGAATCCAAACGTTTCAAATGAAAAATAGTTGTAGTGTACGTAAAGCCAAGCGCCGAGTGATAGTGTTACTTTTTCTTAATATCCTGTCGTTCTGCATTCCAAGTTCAATCTGCAAGTGTCAATCAATAAAGTTTTCTGAATATATTTGTTGTGTTCTGACTTTACTCTCGTGCAGCTAACGTAAAATGAATACAAAATAATTTCTCACAATATTCGACGTATTAAAAGTGACGTTATTAATCATTAAACAATTGTTTAATTAATTTAAAATATTCAAATAAACGATGGCAACAAATAATGTGAAATTATTACATTATTCAATATACAGTTTGACCCATCTAATAAAGGACGTTTATAAATTATTATTAAAAAATTCGAAAATATAAAATTTATGAAATACTCAGTTTTATTTCATTCTCATGAAACCAAAAATATGGCAAAGTGAACAAATGCTGCAACGCCGTTTTCATTTAACATGCACAATGAAATTTTAATGCACGCGCGCAATATTGTCAAAATTAATATTTTAAAATCCATACAAAAGAATGAAACTCTCCGGACACTGGTATATGAATTGTGTAAACATTTCTCCACGACTGATCAAACAGTTCCAGAAAAAAAAAGAGAGAAAAAAAACCAGCGCTACATCGCATTTGCCCATATTTGACGTATATACTGCAGACCGCGTCATCCACTGAACCGCTAATGAAAGTTGATGGGTACGAAACGGCGCATCGAGATGATTTCCCTAAACGATTTATCCCTCGAAACGATAAATCAAATTACGGAATTTCGGCCGCTCGCTCGCCGGAATGGACAAACTGGGTCGCGCAACAGATGTAGGTAGCGTCCAGTTCTGTACGGTCGAAGCGCGCCGTGGCGACGAGTTACAACCGCGATGGCCGGAGTTGAGCAAACGGCCGCGAGTTGCGGACGCTGTGAATTATTCTTGAATGGCTAATAATCGACTACTCGCCGGTATAGTCAATGTAAACAGTTTTGTTCGTCTCAGTAATTGAATGAAAATTTCCGCAATCTATGTTATTCCTGTAGGAGTTGATCATTTTCTGGTACTATATTTAAATGGTATAACGTTTTATTTCTCATAAACGTCAAATTTTGTTTAATATAAAAATATGTATAATTAACTGAATTAAATTAAATGAAAGAAGATAGAAAATTTCAATTGTATGAGAAACAGTTAAAAAATAGAATGGAAAACATAATAAATTTTGCTTTATAGTTTGCAACTGCCTAATTCATACTATCAATTAATTGTGCTGGATTAATTTCTTGAAAATGTGATGGTTTAAAGTCGTAAAACATTTTAAAATGCGATACGATTTATTGTTAAATTGCGGATATATAAATCTTAACATTTAGTACATTTTTTAATTTTAACAATAAAGAAGATTTCGACAACTAGAATGAAAAGTAAAGGAGATATCTTAGAATTAATTTCAATATTAAGTTCCGATTTTACTTTTTATTCAATACTTTATGAGAAGAATTTTTCGAGTGAGCTTCGAGTTTTATCCTCAATAACGAATAAAGATGCGTTAAAATTTAAAAGATGAAGATTTCTGTCTCAAAACGAATAAGTTATTCTCAGCCTGTTTAATAAAAAGAGATCACAGTGTGCGCGGCGCGCATGGATTTAGCTACAATTACACATAAAACTAAAATCAACTCTACAATGTTACGTTACCATTTTGACCGTATTAAACGTTTAAAACATCCGGACTTCTCCATACCCATCAAAAAACCAAATTCACTTTAAAATCCTCGCCACATACTGCTGCTGCCCCCCAAACTGCAGTTATACCTCTCTCACCATTCACTCGTAAATCGTTTGGCACGCGCGCCCTCGCACGCGTATAGTCCGCCAAAAATGGCCACGAAACTCCCCACGGTCATTCGCATTCATTATCCCTCTTTTTAAAAAGTCGCCGCGTCCTGCGCCGGCAAAACAACCGGCAACAGTTATAAACAGACCGAGATCCTCGTGCGGCCGCGAGTGAATTACGTGAAATAACGGGTAGCGAGAATGGCACAGGCGCGTTTAATTCGTGCTACAGTCTCCCTCTCCCAGGCTGCTATCAATTTCGCGGTGCCCGTAAATTCCACAGCGGGATTATTATTACACACGCCGTGTGCAGCTGCGCGAGCACCCGTGCGTGGGCGGGATGCTAGAGCGCATTAGAATACGTATAAAGCCTGAGCGTATCCCTCGATGGGTGAGAATGAACTAACTCGTCGTGAGCTTTTAGGTTTATCGACTCGTTGGCATATTGGCTATTCTATCTGTTGCTTTACTTTTCTGATCAGCGTTATTGTTTATAGAAAAGTTTCGAGTGGATCGCCGATGCGGTTGAAATGAATTCAAATAATAACGGGATGTAATGATGTGACGGCATTTATTCGCTTGTTTGCTTCGAATAAATACATAAAAAAACCTTTTGAAATCAAATATATGACATAAAATTATCTTGACGTTGTTGCTTTGAAAAGTCTAATAAAATCACGTAAATACATGCTGTAGTATATAAGAAATTGATAAAAGCATAGATTTTATTTTGATGGCTTAATGGATTAAAAATTATTATATTTTTTATTTTCTAATATTCACATTTCTCATTTACTATTTTTTAAATTTTTTCTAAATATAAGTAAAATGTGCAGCAATGTGATGAGTCCGACATATATCGACTCAATGCGTTCGTTGCGGTAAAGGCATATCGATAATGATGAGGCAAGCGCGTTGGTCCGCTCGTGGATGGTTATATGGGCTTTTCAATTAGGTCGGGTATAGTTGCGGTTGGTTATCCGGTCGATGCGAGGATCAGTTCTGTGAGGCTCGAATGAAATGCAGCATTACGGTTAATATGCCACGTTTCGCGTTTGAAGAAAAACTGGTTTAGCGCCAATTTATTATACGTCGCCGTCGGTTGCGTGTGTTTACGTATTTGCATGCTGAAAATATTAATTAATAGTACATATATCGATATTAATCTTCTTGACGAATAAAAAATTCAAATTATTATGACGGTTTATAAAAAAATATAAACCTTTCTGTTCCTTGATATTTTTGAAATAAAAATATATTGCATTGTGTAGAGGAAATTATTACAAACATTGACTAAAAGCTTTATCAAAAGCTTCCTATTCCATTAAATTAATTATTGGTTCCAAAAATACAAAGTGTATGCAAAAATAAACTTGAATTGTTGCCTGAAATTTGTGTAGAGGTATAGAATTATAATACTTAATAAAAGGTTATTCTTTACAAATTTTTATGATTGATTTATACATCAGCTTCAGGTTCTTTTTTTAAAACAAATCATCAGGTAATTATTCATGTTAATTTATATTCCACACTTTAAACTTCACATATAAATCATTGAAAAATTAAATTTACTTGAAATTCAAGAGCAGAATCGCAACAGAAACGAAATAATAATTATTTAACTTTCATCCCCTTTATAAGTAATATCCGTCGTAGTTAATATTACTTACGCACGCTTTTCACATCAGCTATAAAAACAAACCTTAATATTAATAGCATATTTAGTTTCCTCCAAAGAATAATTCTTAGCCGCAGTAAGACCAACTGAAAGATAAAATTAATTAGCGATAAAATTAAAAGATATCATTCGTCGCTGAAAAGCGCAAGCTAATTACTTAGAAAAAGGAGGCAATCGACCTACAGCTGTGTAACGCGAGGACAAAAAAAACCTCAGGAAAAAATGTTAACTCATTAAAAGAGTAAATAGCAGGGCCACGCGCAGGCGCACCTGCACGGCAGCAGCGTCGCCGAAGAGGAAAAATTAAAGAAGTAATTTCCCTGAAATACAACATTTGCCCAGAAGTATATTTTAACGTCCCTGTGCGTACCATTTGCTTGCGTACAATGAAAAATTCGCGCAGTTTCGCAGTACGATCATAAATTTGGCTCGTGGCGGTCTCGTAATTCAACGGCCCGCCGCCGCCGACGAAAATTCTCTCAAACATGCCCGCCGGATTGGCCGTATTATATGTATATACTTTATTAAACATTTGCTTTGACTTTTGCGCTCTCGCGCACACGCATAGCTTATATAACGAATAGCAGCGTCAATAATCGCGAATCTCTTTCAAGAGCGCGTATATATATAGAACTCGCTCATCACTGACGCGCGGAAAATCGCACAGTCGATCCATAAATATTTGGACGCGGATATGTATATACATGCGTGTGTATGTATATATATGCGTGTGCATGGGGCGAGTGTACTTAGGTCTGTGGGTAAACAGGGCGAGAAAGTTTAAATCGAAATCTCATCGATCATTTGGACAAGCGAACAAGCGCTCATAAATATTTTACCAATAATGCCGGCAGAGAGCAGAAAGTTGCGGCTGACGAAACGAGTTTTTTCACGTTTCGAACAGGAGAATCGGAGCATGGAGTTGAATTAATAAATTTTCGACGTTAATCGCTTTGCTGTGTACTTTTAAATCAAGATATGTAACGTGTTAAAGATTAAATTTTCAACTTGAGTAAACACTTTGTTTAACGTATTATTTACTTTACTTTAACATATGAATATGAAAATATCGAAATTGCAAATAGTATTATACGATTATACAGCCTGAAAGGCATACATATATCACGTTAATTACAATTAAAACAAGGCTTACTAGAATTCGATAATTTTCGTGTATTATTCCGCCAGCACAGCGCCTAAGTAATTTAAGTCCTTGTTAAAGTACCGTCTATGTATAAGGGAATGCCTTGAATTGAGATTCAAGTTCGACTCGCTCTGCAAATCTATACACACGCTATATACGCATGTATGTATGTGTGGTATACATTACGGGTTGAATTTGATTAGTGGTTCACGTTCCGTTGAAATTCTCTGCCTGACGAAGGCGCGTTGTAACACTCTGCCATCACAGTAATGACGTTTTATTCTGCCTATATTTTATTCGATATCGTCGCTTCCGCACAAAAAGGTGATATTTAGGAGTCCGGAAGTCCGGTTGAAAAATGCATTATCTTAGAAAACAGTTGAAGAAGGCGTTATCTCGCGCGATAATGTTTTTTGTTTTTATTTGTAATCACAATCAATGACGAATTAAACCATTAGTAGTAGACTGATTTGTTATTATAAAAGCTCTAGAACATGTGTAAAAATTAAATAGTCTTCCTTTTTTTAAAGTATAATAAATCCATATCGCCTTGTTGAACTGTTATGAAAAATTGACTTTCTTATTTGAATTCGAGAAAAATATTGATATTTCACGTACTAATACTTATTATTATTTATGAAACATATATTTAATGTAATATTATATGCAGTATATTATTCAAATAACGAGCATTAATAATAGATAGTTTTGTACTTTAGAATTTAATCAAAATAATTTGTGCTAAATATAAGCGGTTATATAAATACGACGACAATTAATAATTATAAAGCACATTCATTTATTACTCACGAATACACCAATCAAACGTTTATACTATCAATACATGCCATAAACCGTAGATTTATTTATGCTCTTCATTCTATTAAATTATAATTAAAATTGATTTAAAATATAAGTTTTAAAATATAACATATAAAATATAACTCTGTTTTGTCTTTTCACAAAAGAATAATAACAAGCTTTAAAAAAACAGTAGAAACATATTTTGAATTATTTACAATAAAAGTTAATTAACTAATGTGAGTAATCTCGTGTATAAATCTATCATTTCTAAAATCTTCACTTTTTCTAAGGTTAATTCTTTGCACAGAGAAAATTTATTTGTGAAAAAATTGTTTTTATGCATAATGATAAATAAAATAAACTTTTTATTTTACTTATAATTAGACATGAACAATTTTTTTTCACTTATAAGAATCGACTTAAAAAATTAAAAATATACTTAAAATGTTAGCCTTATACTGTATACACGATACACAAATTTTACAAATGCATATGTGCACATTTTATATTTGTCCAAAACAAACAAGACCGAATAATAGGTCCATATTATTTTAATCCTAAACTATGCAAAATTTGAACGTCACTTCGTAGACAAAAGCCGCTAATGCGACAGGCTGGACCCGAGTCGAGCTCAGCACACACACACACACACACACAGACACACACAACCATTAAAAACGCAGCTGCTTCGGGCTGAACTATACTGTTGCACAGCATGGCGCCAATGCACCCGAAGTCGCACGAGCAAATGCATTATGCACGCGCGTACATGGCGCACGGGGTATACGTATAATCCGCTGGTACGAGATCATCCGCGATGGCTACACTCGATCCGATATTGCAGATCAGCCAGAGAACAGGCGCACCGAATAGGATCAGAGGCGTGTCGCACGCTGCTGCAGCGCTTGGTTGCGTTTTCTGGGAGTTTTGTGAAATGTGTGTGTGTGTATATATATATGTATGTGTGACTAGAGTTCAATCACCGCTGTATAATTGTAGGCTTCGATCGGTTAGGCGTTACATATATATGGAAATTTTTCATGATTATTTATACTCGGCTTCTAATGATATTAATCATGAATTGATATACTGGCCGTAATGGGGCATTAACGTTTTAATTAATTACATTGTCCGTATGCATTAGCAGATACTAGAATAGTCATTTATTTTTAATTGTCCAGCAGTATTGAATTTTTTATGAGGATTTAAATAATTATGGCTCACATTATATAATCAGTACAATAATATTCAATAATATTCGAGCTTCAGCAATATTATTTTAATCTGTATTCGGCATTCGCGAACTTATTCCATTATCTGGCGCTGTATGCACATGTGTATAATATGCGTTAATGATTTCTTAAGTTAAAATTTGTTTTCGAAAGCTTCGAAATATAGTTATCAATCTGATTTCAAGGGAGAATTATGATTTTATAAATATTACACTGAAATTGATGATAAAACTAAATCAGCATGTCAATGTTCCCATGATCTTTTTTGTTATAACTAGTCAATAATATTTTAAAACATTTTAGAACTAATTATTGACTAATAGAAACTTTACAATCAATGTCGAAATATTTCATTCCATTTTACCCATTTCCTTTGCTACAAGTAAATCGAATTCAGTAGTTTATAGTTTAGACATCATAAGCGACAAACATATGCACCTGAAACAATTTGGAAAGTATTTTCTATCTTTAAATAGAAAAGTTTACCTATTTCTTTCATGTACATGTATTTATTTTTGGAAGTAAAAAATAAAGTTAATAAAAACGTTGAAAAAACAAAGTTGTAAAGAAAAATGTCAAAATAATAAAATAGCTTTAAAATATAGAAAACTATGGGTGTTTTTGCAAAACTAATTAATTTAAATGCATTTATTAGGAAATAAACATATTTATAAATAAAAGTTTCATCATATTTATTTGAAAACCATTGAGTTCATTTTATGCGTTATAATTACATTGCATATATTATGCTGTATTTTAACAGTTAAAAGGCATTTTATCAACTTTTACCCAAGATAAACAGTTTACTTTATTACAGGCCTGCTGGCACTCTAGTTTTACTAATTTAGCAATTTTGCTCACAACGTATAGTGGTAGATAAATACAAGCATAGGTATTTTAATAGGGTGCGCTACTAAATTTGTTTCTGTTTCCATTGATAATTATTTCTTGTAAAAAGCGGTGATGAACTGCAATCAGGGTCTTATCTGACCTTATACATTAGAAAATTTAATTTTTTTTTATATCATTTCACCATTATTTCAAAAAATTTCTGTAAATCAATGGATATTCTTGCAGTAAAATATTATCAATTTATTATACAGAATTATTCTAATAGCCGAGTATTATCAGTTCAATTTATTGCAGTCCTTTAGTAATACCTAATTTCAATTTTCTAACCGAATTATCTTTCACGCGAATTCATGAAACTCAATTTTGTGAAACAAAACTTGATCTCAATCATACGAATTAGAGAATTTTGCAAATTAATATCATAGAACATACCGACGAACATCAATAATTAACCTCTAAAAGTCTGGAATCCACGAACATCAATAAAGATTTTACAGTACTGTACGTTTAAATTAAAAAAACAATAGTTCCAATCGCTAGCGCTCCACATCTTCGAAAGCATTTACATTTCAAGTGATACATCCAAGACGTTGCGGTCAGACACGACCGCGAGCTCTTCCTTCGTCAGTTGTGCGCAGGTGCATCTCTCCTGCAGCTATTCATAATTCTGGTGGCGTAATTATAATTAGCGCTCTGGTGGGAAAGCGAGCAAGCGATATAACCTTATAACGAGGCCGAAGAGGCCAACAGGCCAGTGGAGCTTTAACGTCGTGCGGGGTTAAAGATTCGTTGGATATGTGTATATATATATAATTGCGGCGTTGCGGGACGGACAGACGGAGATGGACGCGTGGGGGAGAATTACGGCTATACGAGCGGAGAGGCCGGATTTCGAAACGGAGGTTTCAGAGTGTTATATAATGGGGAGAAATGGCTTGAGGTTGCGGGGATGGAGATTGCCGTTGTTAGATTACTCTCGGACTGTAAACACATAATAATTGATGAATTATTGCTGCGCCTTGCAGTAGCCAAGATTTGAAGAACAGTTAAATAGATTGTTCATTGAATATCATTCCTTGTTGCAATGAATTTAATGAGTAGGGGTAGCTAAAAAGCTTTCAATATTATACATTTACTTTTGTTTACTTTGTCTAGAATTTAGGTGTACTAAAATCACGAAGTAAATTAGATTTATTGTTGTAAATTTCTTAAAATGTAAAGTTTCAACTGCTATATAGAAATGTACATCAATTTTTGTAACGCATTGAAGAAACGTATTGTAAAACGAAGAAAATACGTTAACTGTAAAATATAACAACCCTTGATTCAATCTATTTATGCTGAACTTTTATGAAGAAAGAAAACTACCAAAATATAAAACTTAATGTTCCACTTAAAAAGCTTGTGTATGACTTGGTCCTAACTGAGCAGAAAATTACTTGTTCATAGTAGACTGTAAAAAAATGTGAAGCATTAGCTCGTGTACGTTTTATTTTAGTAACTACAAGCTTAATGACTACCAATCTGTTAAGAAAGGGAGTGAAAGCTGCTAATGATTCGCGTCATTATCACGTCTTACATTTTTATGCAATCGTATACCTTACGAACCTTGTAATTTTAATGTGAATTTTAAATTAAAATTTACTAGTTCTACATTTTACGTAACACACATTTTTATTGATTTTTTTAAAGCTGCAGTTAAGAAAAAAGTTTTCTCAAGCCTGACATTACAGGTTGTATAATGAGTTGTACGACATGCTATGGTAACATTTATACATAACAATATTATGAAAATAATGCAACGCATATCCAGTGTAGCATTCGTATATGGATATATATCAACAATATACCGTTTCTGACTAAAGAGT
>JAYJLV010081497.1:0-14241 GCA_036873485.1 Torymus texanus
TGTGTGTGTGTGTGTGTGTGTGTGTGTGTGTGTGTGTGTGTGTGTGTGTGTGTGTGTATATATATATATATATATCACCGAACTCGAAGCGGGAGGTATCACGTACTTACCATATGTGTCTCACGCTTTTCTTTGTTACTTAACGGGCGAGAGCAATAACGCTGGTTAAAATATTGCCTTATCATTGAACGAGAGCTATATTAGGAAGAGCAAATTTCGAATGGGATTTGAATAAAATACTCGTAAAAAATTTGCATGAAATTTGAATGAACATATATCGTATATACAGTATAGATCTGGGGGCTATAAATAATTTCGTTTAATGATTTGTCTAGTACCAAGCACACGTAAACGAAATTTAATAGTACCGTTTTTCAATGCCTATTCCATTTCGTTTTACACGTAGAAAGGTAGTGGGCGTAAGATACCGTGTTAAAGTACAAAATATAAATATATTTTATACTAGTAATTACAATCCAGAATAGCTCATCAAATTGTACTTTGTATAAATTAAACCCAAGTCGTTTTAAACGATTTTGTCATTATTTGAACAATATGTGGCTTCTTTTTCAAACGAAATAAAGTAATATATGTGCAAAAATACTCCCCAAAAATATTATAATCAAGCCAACTAAACATTCACCCTTACTTTTACTTCAAAGAGCAACGAAAATTGATATAACAAAGTACAAAAATGCTCTATCTCCGTAACTTCGGTCAACATTAATCTATCAGCGCTAAAACTAATCTCTCAATGCCCTATCCTAGCAGTACACCGACGCCGCGCACTCGACAAACTTATCATCGAACTGGGCACAACGATGATACAGCCACATCTAACATTCTCACTATCATACATTCTCAAACCACCAAGACCTGCATGCGCTTTCTCCATATAACACGATCGTGCAAAAACGGAGTAGCTGCACTAGCGCTCGTCGCTTCCAGATTAATTTTCCGTGTCGCATTCGCAGGGGGTCGCACCGCATATAACTCCACACACACGAAGAAAGAGAAACTCGCAAGCACGCTCTCTTCCGGGGACACCTATGAGTAATAACCAGTGCGCAAGATACGCGCAGTTTTAAAATTGGACGTCCCCGATTAGATGTAGCGACTGCGTGTATACATACATTTGGTATCAATTTTTTATAGTCACAGAAATTCCAGCTCGCATGCTCTCGTCGTCGCGTAATTTATGTGCGCCTATGTATAACTTTTCGCGGTGGAAAAATGCGTGTCTACGTATACGTGGCCGGCTACCACGAGGATTTAAAAATACAGCGCATGAATGTTGTTGCGTCGCGGTTAATTAGCTCGCGACAAAGACATCGGAATGTATAGATAAATAAGGGCGTTATGCGGTTTGGAAATTTTTTCTCATTTTCCGAGCTTAATGAACAAACTATACTTAGGATTTGTAATTACGATGACATTTTTTTTTTTTCATGTTTATGTGAATTGAAATGAACATTCGATTCACATCATCGACAAGATTTATGCATGCCAGATCGTTCGTTAAAACCCTTTTACAATGGACCGACCGAACCTCTCACACGTACAATTTACATAATTACTTCATGGCCCATCGCGACAATAAATTGACGGATACACATACACGACGCCAGCATATTGCAGCGTGTCGGGTGCCTCCGTGCGAGATAAAAAAACTTCTCCCCTTGGACAATTATCAACCTCCTTTTTTTTTCTAATGACGCATATGGTTCACACTACGAAAGCGATTAACGCTCTTCTTGCATCAGTTCTCTCGTTGAAAAAAAAGAGGCCGAGAAAAACTCTCGTAAAGTATACGCTTGTTCTCTTTTGTTACTTACACCAAAGTAAAGGGATATATCGTTTGCGCGCTCCCATCGGCCCGCGGGAATGCGTTCATCGAAGAAAAAGTCCTCCTCCTTCAACCTCTAGTGAACTCTTTCTCTCATTGTGCCAAAAATAATGCTCAATTCATCTTATTTCCATCGTTGCTCCTACTACCGTCGGTCTGTCATTTATCAAGCTCAGAGGCGCTCATGGCGGTCCCTCTCTCTCTCTCTCTCCCTCTCTCCCTCTTCACGGGCGTTAACCGGGCGACTCATAAGACGCGTCTCTGAAAATCATCGTCGTCGTATATGTGACCAGTACTATTACTCTCTCGCAACTACTTGCGCGCAGTTGTGAAGACGTTGAGAGGGAGAGGGAGAGAGGAGAATAAGAAGCCGAGGAGAAGAAGCGCACAGTGTGACACACTGGGAAACTCAGGATTCCCTCTCTATCTCTCATCCCATGTGAGCTTTCTCTCTCTCTTGCGGTTGCTGTTGCTGTGTCTTCCCCTTCGCTCGCGTAATGTACATATACGCAGCGTACTGTTGCCATTGGAATTAGATAAATATAGCAAGGGCCGCTGGTGGTTGGCAGGACGCATATATACGCGTCCCCTGTTTCTTCTTCTCTTCTCTTTTCTTTTTTTTTCCTCGTTCTTCGTTCCCGTTAGTTTTGGTTCTCCTTTTTTTTTTGCTATGCGCAATGTTCGTGTGCTTATTCTCTCTCTCTACTCTCCTCCACGTGCTAGCAGGTTGCACATATCGAGGACGCGCGTGCGTATACGTGTATGCGTGTAAGTGCGGTCTTTGTTTACGTTCGCCCCTACTTCTTTGTGCGTTTTTCCCTCCGCTGATGCGGTAACCTACTTTTTACGTCTATTTTTTCAGACGAGGTAATTTTTCCGTTACGCTATGCAAATCGATGAGGCGAGATTCGTTTTTTTTTTCGTACATCGCTGATTGTGGGAAATTTATATATGGGGTGGTGGTTTGAGTGTTTTTTTGGGCTTTATTAGGGTAGTGAATGAATATTCTAATTTTTTTATCCTTTGAAAACATATTGCAGACAGATGATGCACTGTAATAATAACCTATAATAATTAAGGTATAGGTATATAAGTATTTGATGTGTTTTAATATATTTTTTTCGCCACTAGAGTGAAATTAGTTTTGGTTTATTACTTAATGATATTTTTTGACAAAGTTGCAAAATTGACTTCAATTTTCATTAAGTACAATAGGATTCATGATGTTCTAGTAGAATAGTTTTTATATTCTAAAATCATATTTTCAAAAACTCATTATATCAATTTTCTTTTAAAAATTACTACAATTAATATGTAAAAGTTATAATAATCATAAAATGTGAATGACATTACTTTATTTTATGTCATAACATTTACGACTCATATATATCATCAATAAATACATGTAAAACATAAATGCATCAAACACTCCTCCAGTCATAAACTGATATTCAGTTGTTCGAAAATTTATCGATATTATGACAGGCACATTACACCCATTATACCTATTTATTCGAAAGCATCTGAAGAAGTGTCCATATATATTACCAGGGTATACTGTCGGACGACGACACACCTTTAATGCGCGTGCGCCGGACGACGCGCCTCTAGAGCCCCATAAAGTAAACATAAGCGCGACGACAATATTACCGATGCTTTTCAAGCGTCGTCGCCGTCGTCGTCGAAGAAGAAGAAGAAGAAGAAGAAGAATAAGGCATATAGTGACAAGGAAGACGAAAGAAAATCGAGAGCACGGTTATACACTGTCAACGCCCTGTATACGTGCGCACGACGCCCGCGGATAGAGAGAAAAGGAGCAGAGGAGAGGGCCGTGGTACAATGAGAGCAACGGGAGCCACTACTGCGTATATGCGTATACTTACTCCCGAGTCAATTTTTAAGAGCGATAACTGCGCGCGAGCACACACGTCTTGCCGCGAGAGCTGCTGCAATAGCTGTTCGCCTGTGCGCTCGTGTCACTGGCCTTGCTAAAGTTACGGCAGCTCCTCTGTCCTTATTTTCTCTTCCACGATCCGTTCCACGCGTTTCTCTCTCTCTCTCTCTCTCTCTCTCCCTCCGCTGAATTTCTCATTCTCCGCTTGTTGACGTTTCTTTGCCATCTGCCTACTGTGCGCAAAGACGTATCTGAGGTTTGTTTTGAGATTATATACTATGTGTGCGATCGAGTAATTCAGTTGATATAGTGTATGGATTGACGTGGAGGATATCACTTAGCAATTTAATATCACGATTGAAGAACTTGTTTTTTTTGATAATTTTCAGATTGTCATTGAGAATTTTGCAAAAACAATAAGTTGACTCATGCTACTGAAAAAGTCATATTAATAAACTATTATCTATAATATTAAAAATTGAACTTGCATAGATTGTATTTTATATTGCTGAGACAGGGATATAAAAATAACTATAACAATTGGTTATTTTAAAAGCTTTTATCAAAGCTAGGAAAACTTGCCAAATATTTATTTGGCTAAAGTTTCTAAAAATATGTGAAATAAAACTATTTCAGAATGAAAGGTTCCTTAAACGATACTCATTCTTTTACTGTTTCTAAACT
This sequence comes from Torymus texanus, assembly GCA_036873485.1. Lineage (NCBI taxonomy): Eukaryota > Metazoa > Arthropoda > Insecta > Hymenoptera > Torymidae > Torymus > Torymus texanus. Next base: position 4,425 of record JAYJLV010081497.1, read on the forward strand.
TGAACCACATTTCCTTAAAAGAAAAACTTTTACACAGATCGGATTGTTGTTATCCAAACGTCACCGCGTCTATTCTTCACCCCTCTTACTCATCTCGATTCCTTTTTCTCCAACCTTAACACTCAGTTTGCCAGTTCTCTCTCGAGGCTCCCTCCCTCTGCCTGTAGATTCTCTTCTTTTTTCTTCGTTTTGTCCTCGTATGTTTAGGTCATTTATCCCAGTGGCCGGCTTTGCCGAGTGATTCACGTGTGTATTCACGTGCAGTTGCCGCCTCACTTCGCGAGAAAGAGGGAGTGAAGGGAGAAGGAGAGATAGAACGCGCTAAAAATGGCACTCGCTGCATCGATACACACAAGCTTGCACCGCGTGAACATTACGAGGGCTTGAGTAACGCGCGCACGAGTTTCGCCAAGTGTGTTGTGCGTATATATTGTGTGGTACTGCGCACGCGCGCTGATTTCTATCGCGTGTCCAATTAGGGAAAACCCGCGCTGAAAATGTAAATAGAATATGCGCGGTTGTAGCTGTTGCTGTAGTTTTGTAATGGTAGTTTCGATATTAATATTGTATGCGAATGTCAAGTACTACAATACAAGAAATTATTTTCTTTCTTACAATTTCCAATTGTTTATCTATTTTTTTTCTTGTTTTGCTTACAAGTATTTTATGAAAATGGGCATTATATGTAATCATTAATTCCGTGCAGTAAAAGTGGTGAAATTTACAATTATCGATTATTCTCTTCTGTGTGTGTATATGAATTTATAAATCAGTTATTTATAAAAAATTTACAAATAAGACAGTTGAATTTTATAAAATTATACATACAAATAAATGACCAGTTACGTTATCAAGTAATTGGTAAAAATGATCCAGGTATTCAGCTTTAGTAATACAAACCAACAAAATAGTTATAGTATTTAATAAATTGATTCTGATAATTCTGTTATCGATTTATCTTAGTAATGCTGAATAAATAGGAAATTTCGTGCCAACAAGAGGTGTAGCTTATTTAATTTTTTGATTATTGTCTGTTTAAAATAGCACTACGAGTTTTATAATAAAGTAAATCGCATCGATAAATATTTTTTAAAAATATTTTAAATTCCACTGAATAAATTGCAATACTTTACATAGATTTACACAGTCATTTTTCATAAAGTTTGGTCCATCTTCGTACAAAACATTTTAACTACACCCCCCCCCCAAAAAAAAAACCCAACTTGGTAAGCTAGTGTGATATATCAATCGCGATTAACCCGTGCAGTCCGTTCGTGCTTCAGCGCAGACCTTGGAAAATCAACTGGCGATCTTATCGCGCTTTCCCTTCAAGACCGTGCGCGCGCGTGAGGGCGTCTGGAGGTCTAATTACTCCTGAAAACGTGGTCCAAAGCGCGAAGTAAGGCGAACTCGACTTTCCGAAGAAAACAACTCCTCGGGCGAGTGGCCTCCACTGCGCCGATAAATTCTACGCCTTGGGGTACACCGCAACAATAGCTATATGCCGTTGCCCCGGAGGTTAGGATCCCTCTTTGCTTCGGGTTATGTATAGCCGTGCGCGCTAGCGCGCGAGAGAGCAAAGTGGAAGATAAATGTGAGAACGATCGTCTACTCCCGCGCCAGAGTCGTGACCGCCGCTGCCGCCACTACCGCCGACGACGACGACGACTGAAATTCGCGAAGACGAGAAGCATGTAGATCTATAGCCACTATATGTGGATATATATAAAATATATATATATATATGTGAATGTGAAAGTTAGAGAAATATATATATATGTATATGGGGGGGGCGGAGGGAGACGAGTATTACAGCTTGGTGTAAGCGCGGGTTATCTCATTGATATTCTATTGTTATCGGTTTGATATTCCATTGCTTAAGCCCTATCGGACGCACGGTGCAGAGCGAGCCCTGTGTGTATTCCATCAGCGAGTGCGAGCACTTCTCGCTCGTTGGCGCTGCGTTTAACGGCTTTCGGGATGAGAGTGAGAGACGCGCACGAGACTTACGAAATCTTCTGTATATATAAATACAAGACGATCGTGTTTGCGCGTATTATTGTTGCCGGGAATTTTTCGCTATTCGCGTATAAAGTCATGCCATTGCGCAATATACCGCCCATTGTCTGTTACTTAATTTGCAGCAAATTGCAAAGTGTTCGAGCACGAGAAGGGGAATATGCTAGCGAGTTTGTAGAATTTACTTGGTGAATGATGTGTGTACGCGTGTGCAAAGTAGCTGTTGTAGTCCTAAATTTTTTCAACATCCGAAAGTGAACTTAGCGAAGGAGAATTATTGTACATTTTAAAAATTGTAATCTATTGAATAAATAAGTTATAATTTTATATTAGTTAAGTAGTGAATATATACATTTGATTAATCAAGTTACTATATGTATACAAACTGTGTCATGTAGATACACTTTATTGTATTTTCCTGTTTTTGTACGTTAATTTGCGTTTAACTATGTTACAAGCTAAATTAAATGCACACTTTAAATACTAAAGAGCAGTCTCGTTAATTGCTATAAAAGTAAATGTATTACAATGGAACATTATGAAGCATCCGGAAATTTCTGTTAATTAAAAATACACGTTTACCTTATTACTAATGATGTGTAAAGAAATTATTTGAAAATCGGTACAAATTACATAACGTTAAAATTCTTACAAAATTATCATCATAATAATACAATATACCAGTACATTCTACCAAATAACCACAACAATACGCCGGGAAAAAGAAAGATCAAGCCACGCTCTTTACCGAAGCGAGAGAAATTCACCAAGTTCGGCTTCCGTATCACGCGCGCAAAACGCTACTGCTCATTTCACGTTCGCGGGGGGTCTGTCCTAGCAGCCTATCAAATCCCACCGAAGACAACAGTTCCTCTACAACAAAGAGAGAAGCCTTGAATAAGTCTCGAAGAAGAAGGGGATGGGCTAAATTCGCTGCTACACGACTCGCGAACCCTGCGATGTGTATATATAAAAGCTAAGCGAGCGCGAGAGGGGGTGTATCTCTCATTAGAGCCAGGGGTCCACGCCATCAGCGTATCCTTAATATTGGGGCTCCTCAGCCCTACGGTATTATATAAGAAGCACTGTCTGTGTGTGACCCCCTTTTTTCCATCTTTCTGCTCACTCGCCTCGCGACGTAATAACTGCTAATAATTCTTGCAAGCCCTCGGGGGCGTACGCGCGAGCTCAACGGGACTCTTCTTCCGAAATCCGAGTCCCTAAAGTAATACGTTGGTACTAGTAGGGTTGTTCCTTTCTTTCTTCCCCTTCCGGTCGCGCGCAGGCGGCTGGCTTGGCTCTTGTTTTTTTTTTGTGGGTATAACACTACGGTGTATACCTGCGCGCATACATATTGTTATTGAAATGAGAACAAAAAAAAATGTGATACCTATATATGCGAGGCTATTGTGTAAGGGCGTGCTTTTTTTCTCATTGCTTTCTAGCTGTTATCATCACTGTCACGATGACTCTCGACATTAGAAGCCGTTTTTATTAGGTCACTCCTGAGGCACATGCGCAGGACATATATGTATATGAGCATGGTAGTAGTCCGCGCGAGCGTTGTAATTGAAATTCGTTGGTATTTTTTTTTTACTACACGACTGACTAACTGACGTAAGCATATGCACAAGCTGCGTAGGATATCATCGAGCTCGTTTTCGAGGGTATTAATTGATTGCCTTAACGCTTCATTTAACTTTTTGTGCATTCGATTCTCCTTTGTTACCCAGTCGTACATCATACGTTTCTTCCATGTGGTTGTATTGTATACCGTATGGTATATTGCATCTACTTAATGATAGTAATAACGCGATTATATTTTAAAATATAACAAAAGATTATTCATAAAAAATTGTCCTTTATGTTAGAATTCGTAATTTAAACGCAACATTTTTATATTTACGATGTGCGATTCCATGACAAAGAATAAAAAATTTCCCGGAAAAGTTTTTTATTGTTAGTATAGTTGGTTATGTGATCATGTGGCACGCGCGCTAGAATAACATGTGCAGCTATGAGTTATGTATATAGCGGGTGATTCTAGAAATACAAATGGAGAAAAGCGGGCCCTTGGTCGAAAATCGGAAACCCCGTGGCGCGAAAAATGCCAGTAATATAAACACGTCAGGCGATGAATGAGAAGAGCTCGATGTTTCTGACGAATGCTCATGTGAATGATGGTTTTCGATAATCCGCGTGATGCCGTTGTGGCGTCAGGTGAGAACATGCCACAGTTAAAAAAGAAAACAAGGAGCGCCTGCCATAACGTATTTCACGCTTTAATCGACTCTGAAATTAATACGATTTGTACGTGTCACTGTGATAAAGAGGCGTGGAGAATTTAACAAAATGTGGGGAGAAATTTTCGTCAATGACAATGTGTTTTAAATGGGATTTCTTAATTTCTGCATTTTTATTAACAAACGTTAAAGTACAAATTTCATCGTAAAATGTATCATATTCCGTTAATTTTGTTTACATCGCCAATAAAATATACTTAAATATAAATTTTTTATTAGAAAAACATTCAATGTCATGTCAATTTTCAAAAATCAGCGATCACATATCCTCCTTACGAAAAAAAAATCCAATTTTCGCTCGATCACTCACACGCGAAATTTAACGTTCAGCACTACGGTTCTCCTCGCCTCCAAAAGGTCGCTCGTCTTCTAAACTCCATCGTTCTTCCCTCTCTCCAACTGGTATAGGTTATCTTTCGATTTATGTCTGCGCGGTCTCTCACGATATTAAAAATTCTCCCGATACCCGTAGCTCTCTCTCTCTCTCTCTCTCTACATATACATGTAACTGCGCACCCCGGAAACCTTCCCTCGGCCTTGCCTTGTACCTCTGTCCTTCTTTCTTCATCCTTTTCGCGACCAAACGTCGCGATGTGCCCGCACTCCCCGTATATGAATTACACCGATAGGAAGAACCAAGCCATTATCGAGGGGAAGCCAAGTCCTCTTGATAGGCGAACCCTACCGCGCGATCGAATTATACATGAGATTCCATTTCCTTCGTAACTCGCCGTTTCATCCTCCCTTCGGCTCACAAAGAAATACGCGTGGTAGTATAATGTGTATGTGATAGTGTGTTATGTATGTTATACTATAGAGAACGAAGGGGAGCTGTAATTTTTGGACGAATTCACGTGGGCGGCCGACTGCTTCTGTGACCTACTTTCAAATCGCCCGGATTCGCCCGCGCAGTTCGCGGGAGGCGTGTGCATACACTTAGCGTGTTGTGTTACGACGTAGTATACTACGAGTGCGCGTGACTCAGCTGTGCGAGACTTCGGTGACAAAGGAATCGCTTTCCTCGACGAATGTAATATATACATATTGCGTATATATGCGAGCTTTTCTTTTAACCTGAGCTTTATTATATTTATGTATATACATATGCACAAAGAAGATGTATACGTTGTAAGCAGCTGGTTGAATTCGTCCGCGTTGTATATGCTCGTTTACCGCGTTGAGTCGATTTATCACTGTACACCAAATCGTTTGGAAACTTAAAAAAAAAACATACACACACAGGCGGTGCGACGAAAATCGAGGCGAATGCGGGGAAACGATTTCACGCTCGTTTAACAACTGCATTTTGTATTTTTCGCTGGCCAAAAAGCGCCGTTGTTATACTGTCGCCGTTAGAGGAGGGGGGGGAGCAGCATTTAATTTACCATTCCAATTCGATTCCTCTTTCACGCAATTTTCGCCTGTGCGCCCGATTTTTTTTCGGCCACTCGTCACGCACAGCAGCAGCCGTCATGTTTCATATTTCCACACATACACACATAAACGCACAGGCGCGTTTTCCTCTTCTTTCTCGCTTTTTTTTTCTATTATTTCGTGCCGAATAAACGTCCCACTTTCGGGACATGTGGCAGGTTTACGAGCCGCGGTTCAGCGACGAGGACTGACGGCTGTTAAAAACCTCCGGCGGGTGACGAAACGCTCGCGCGCATGTGTGTATATGTATATATGTGTGGACCACCATTGTGCACGAGCAGCAGGATACTATTCGGCTGCTGCTGCTGCTGTTGCCGCTGTAGGACATGACAGCTGGGCTCGAGAGCATTTAAATAGCTGGCGAGAGTCGCGCGTAGAGCCAGAGTGTGTCTGGTATATATAATCGTAGAGGTGCGGGTGTCATGGTGAAGGAGAGCGTTCAGGAGATGGATATCGGCACGGAGGTGAAAAGAACCGGAGCGATGGCGTGTGTGATGTGCGATGTCGCTTATGTAGAGTTGGGGAGAGCAACGCGAGAAAGAAAAAAATGTTGTGGGGGTGTCAGGAGTAGTAAAAAATGCGAGCTGGATAATTAATGAAACGCGCAGCCGATTCGAGGGGTATACAGTTGGGCGATGAATGTATTGCTTCGGAAATTTATCGCCTAATGAGTTTTAATTTCAGTTGGAATGCGTTAGGTAGATAGCAAATTAACGCGTAAACAGGCTTCGTTGGTTTATTTGAATTAATTTATTATACTTTAGAACTTTTTTTTATTTGAATAAATCATTAATATAAATTAATTTCAAGAAAATTGTTCATTTAATTTTTTAATTTTTTAATAAATTTTTTATTTAATAATTAATTAATTTTTTTTTTTTAATGATAATTATTTTTGATCTTTTTCTTACTTTTCTTACTAAGATTAGTGCCAATTTACCATTAAAAATTGTAATTAATGAAACTCAAACTCATTTCAAAATAGTATTTTCGCAACGAATGTTCACAGCATCCACAACAACGTTAATGGGGTCAGTAACACTACTAAAAAATATAATGAATGCAAGTTGAGAAACGTTGCAGTATTTAGATGGTGCTATCTACTGTTTACGATTACAGTTGGTCCATATTAGGAATCGTTCCATATCGGGCAGCATGACAGATTGCCTGAAAAATCGTAAAAACTTAACTCGTAAAAATAGTTTATGCTATTCAATTTGCAACTGGGACAATCTCATTCATTTGCATTTTTGATAATTTTTCCATACCCAAGACATAATTAATAAACCGAACTCAAACAAAGAAAGATTAAGAGCAATTCAACTGCAACCCTACATATATATGTAGAGAAAATGAGAGCCTCGGAAAAAGGCACAAAGCAAGCGTTCGAAAAAAGGGAGAGAGACAGGGCATCCGAAAACACGAAGGGGAGCGAGTGAGATGAAAAACCCGCGGGAATACGGAAGGGAGGGGAGTCCCCTCGTCTCTCTCTCTCTCTCTCTCTCTCTCTCTTCGGGCCCATTGTAAATGCCCTCGGCCGGCTAATCGGCTAGATTCTCACGATTTAATATTCCTCTCTCGGTCCTTATAGATTCGTGCGCTCGCAAGCGCGAACATAATGTTATCGATTCATCGTCGTTTCGCTCTCGCTTCAAAAGCCTCGCGTTCTCTCTCTCTCTGTAAATCACAGAATGGCTCAGGTGAGAGATGGATATACAGCAAGAGACGTATAGACACAAGCGTATCTCGATGCGAGGCCATTATGTCGATGCGCGTGCACGCGCGCGCGCCTCCTGTATGTGCTCTCTTGAGCGACACGTACATGTACACACATATATATATATATATACACACACACACACAGAAGGAGGCGGTTGCCTCGCTCTGGCACCTTCTCGATTATTGCTTTTTAATTAACGCGAGCCGCGACGCGCTGCAATTATCGCCGGGCTATTGTACCATTGTTTAGGGTATATATACATGTACATATATATACATCGGCTGCAGATATACACACACATATACACTCACACATACACGACAACGACGGGCCTCTCTTACAATTTTCCGTATTGATTTACTAGACGCGCGAAGTGTGTTGTTGAGTGAACCCGCGCGCGTTTCCTTTGTCGTGGCCTTTTTTCGCGGCCCATTGTTTCCCGCGCCTGTAGGATTCGCGCTCGACTGGTCTTTCGAAATTAATAAGAATTCTAGGCTCTCGAGGATTATTTTTTCTTCCTCAAGCGCCGAGCGAGCTGGTGAGAATTGATTCGTAGCTCGTGTTTAGTAGTTTCTGGGTATATACTATTTTCCTGCGGAGAAATTGCAAGTACGGGTAACAATTTAATTGCGAGAATTCATTGGATACTAATTATTATGATACAAATTGTTAATTGTAATGATGAACGCGGTATACAATTTTAGTGCTTATATACAGCGCTTGTTTTATATTAAAAATCAAAGTAAATTATAAAATGAGAAAAATGTGTCAACTAAGACAAGTTGACATTAAAATACCGAAAATATTGATCCAAGAAGATAGTACATAGACTAATGTGCCATAACATTTTTTTTATCGCAGAATAAACATAAACTTAATAACACGGATCATAAGTTACACAGGCATAAACCGTGAAAAGTTTTCTTTTCCAAATCGCACACGCACACTTTAATAGGCGAATTTGAAAAACCGCCGGCTAGCCGCATAAATATGGAAATTCCACTGGGCGAAGGATGAAGAAAGGAAAAGCCCCTCTTCTCTCCCTCTCTCCACGCTCGTATCGTATAATTTCCTCGGCTTTCTTCTCGCGTACGGGTGTACGTGCACCTTCCCCTCTTCAGCCACCGCGTAACGTTTAACCGAACTTTACGAACCGCGCGATTATTGCCGGGAGTATAAGGCCCTGATGTGTATGCGCGCAAAAGTACTTTATGATGTAGTGGATCTCCGGCTGGGCAAGACAAAGCCGACGTGGCCCAACGTACGAAAAGACGTTGGAAAATTGCCGAGATGGAAAAGCAGGGCGATGGAATTAGTACAAGACGCGTGTGCGCGTAAGACGAGACGAAGGAAGGGAAAAAGAAAAGAATGAAAAGGGGAACCGTCACCAGCTGAAATATAAGCCATAACTATTTATTTCTTTTTTTTCATCGAAGCAAAAAATAGTTTTATATATCGCCGTCGTTGGGAGTGAGCTTAACGTGTCGAAGAATAACGTAAGCGTCAGTAACTGTTTCATAAAAATATATAAATTGAGAATAAAGTGTGAAATATAAGAATTGTTACGAATTAATTTACAATTAAAGGTTTTTAATATTTGATTATTCTTTTATTGCAGACGTTTTTTATGACAATAGTAAGGTATTGTTGTCAATACTAAAGTACATGTGTATATATAAAATTCTATGGGAAGTTTCCCCTAACTCAGTCGTAAAAACAACGAAAAAAAAAAAATTTGGATGCATACCTCTATAAAAATTTTTTTTTCTTTTAATCTAGGTCATATAATAGACGAAACAATTTTAGAATCCACAAAATCGATCTTTTGGTACCATTTTAACGTCAAATCGGAGGTTAGAAAGTTGTTTCGTCTATTATACGGCCTATATTAAAAACGAAAAAAATTATTACAGAAGTGTGCCTTCAAATTTTTTCGTGGTTTTTACGACCAACTGTCTATTGCACATATACACAAATATATCTACTGTACCGTACAATATTTAAAATTGGAAATATATATTTAGTAACAAAAGGCGTTACAAATTATTATCTCTTTACTTTTAATATCTATTTATCTTCTCACCCTGTGGGTGCTATATCTACGAGCTAAGACTATAGGGTGGTCACTTCTCGAGAATCTTTCTGAATCGTCCCTGCTGTTACAGATGAACTGTCAGTGGTTAAGTTATTTTTTGGAATTGAATTACGTTCAACTATCATAAAAAAAAAATTAAAACCATGTCATGAAGAAAAATTTATGATAGGACCGTGTTTTTTAATATAATATACTCTCTAAAGTTGAATTAGTGAAAAAACCACTAAAGATTAGTTAAAATTGCTC
>JAYJLV010081508.1:0-14240 GCA_036873485.1 Torymus texanus
TGATAGCCATGTGCAAGGGCGTCGTCGTGGCCTGAAGTGTCGGCGGGTTAATTTTGTACCCGCGCTTAATGAGCAACTGTGCCAACAAGATCTCTCTTCTTCCCATGGTTCTGCAAATCACTGTGTGATCCTTCGGATGATGCTTTTTGATCTTGATTATTTTCGGTTTACTAGTTTTATCACTGAGAATCTGATCTTCTGTACTTGACATTGTATTTGCGTATAGATGGATATAATGATCGAATTGGAAGTTTGGGATACGATGTGTGGAACTTGACCACTCAGCAGCTGTGGATGAACTCTGATGCTCTTCTGTAGAAGCGACGCTCTGGAGATCAATAGGTATATGTCTCGGGACTGAAGAAACGCTTTGCTCGGCAGTTTGAAGTCTACTGATGCTCTTCTGTAGAAGCGACGCACTGGAGGCCGACAAGTATAGAAATAGCAAAAGGGGGCTGCACAAACCAAAGTGAATGGCCGTATAGATCTATCTGGCGCCACTAACCACAAACAGAATAGAACAGAAACCAAAGTGAAAGTAGTGGGGAGCAGCAGAAGTGATGAACTGGAGATCGGCAGGTAATAGCAGAAAGGGCTTAGCAAACATTCAACCCTGTACAGTAGACCTTCTTCCAAACCTTAAACGGTTAATTTCAGAGGAAATGCAGAATTACTTAGATTCATACGGATCAGGACTCAAGGGTACCTAGCTCTGGCTCCCCCATTCAGCTTCACTCCCTGGTTTTCCCGCTACCCAAACGTTAACAGAGGGGATATTTGTACCCTAAACAGAATTCGCTGTGGGCACGTCAGAACCAGAGCCTTTCTGGCCGAAAATGCGCCGAGGCTACAAAAAAATTGGCGACGATAAAAAAAGGAACATTTCGTTCAGGGGCTCCAAAGGTTCTGCACCGGCCGTATATGCACGAAGACGATGGATCGAAAAATCATAACGCAAATGTTTATGAATTTCGACCAAATTTTATTATCGGTATCGATTCGAAACACATTTAGAATGTTATAAAAAAATTGGTGACAGAAAAGTCCTCCCGGAACATTTCGTTCAGGGGGTGGGAAGGTGGTGTATCGACCGTATATATATATATATATATACCGAAATAGATGGATCGAAAAATCATACAAAAAGGGTTTATGAATTTAAGCCAAATTTTATTATGGATATTGATTTGTAACGCCGATAGGGGTATGTAAAAACTTACCGTTCAGGGGCTGCATATGGGGTGTACCGGATCTATGTATCCCGAAATCGGAGGATCAAAAAAAGTTTATGAATTTAAACCAAATTTTATTTTGGCAACCGGTTTTTGACACGCCGGAAGCGTGTAAAAAAATTTGCGACAAAAAATACAAAAAATACAAAATATTATTTTTTATATCACTTTCGGGGCTGGTTATAAAAAAAATTGCCGATGTCAAAGAAGAAATTGTTTTAATATCTGCCGATATTGACTGTTGATTCAATTTCAGAAAATTATGAATTTCGTTTTTATATAAAACAAAAATTTTAAAATATATTTAGTGAGATTAGGATAATTTTTTTATCAATTCAATATTTACGCAAACTTTGAATATATGTCAGTCTCGTTGTTCTACATACTTCCAATGATGATTCTGTATTGTAGCTTTAATTTTGGATTTTGGTTTTAGTTCTCTTGTAGCTTAAGGTTTTTTCTCAAATAGTATAGAAACGGTATAGCAGAATAAACAAGTATATTAAGCAGCGAAAACAATTTCCTTCAAAATAAAATATTTGCGATTTACGTTGGATACCTTTAAAGCAAAAAGAGGAGAGAGAAAAAAGTTTTCACTAAAAATAATATTATGTGTAATCTCAAATATTATACAAATACAATTAACATAACTAACTAAAGTTAGTAAAACTGCTTTTCGCATAACTAAAATATTCAAAAACATCGCAAGCCCTAATAAAAATGGACGCTTCAAAATTCAGTATGTATACTTTTCCAAAATCCCTCTCTCTCTCTCTCTCTCTCTCTCTTTTGTGCAAACAAAATTCCGTCCCAACACTTCACCAGCGAAACGTCACAAGGACAAGGTCCTCGCATTACACCCTCCATCGCGCGACCCCAATAAAACGGCCTGAACATCACCCGCGCGCTCGCGCGCCAGAGAAATGAAAATTGCCCCCGCGAGCGCGGTAATTCAGTGTCAGAGCCCATCAAGGCGCCTCGCTCTCTCTCTCTCTCTCTCTCTCTTTCTCTCTCTCGTGCGCGTTCGCGACGGAAAAATCAACCCGGCGCCAGGCGAATCACCCGGCAGACGCTCGCTCGCTCGCTCCGACGATTATGCATCTGCGGTCGTCCCCGCACAGATACACGTATATACACAACACACCCTACGCTGTTGTACATATACATACGTATTACACATATACAGAAAAAGCCGAATGGAATTCGCGAAAGAGAGGGGGAAAGAGAAACGCTAGCGGGGAGACGAGATCCCAGCTTGCCATAAACGCAGAGATCGAAATGCAATTTAAGGCGGCTATATGGATGTTTACTATTAGTTGGACGCTGCCCAAATCTTTCTCCCCTCACGCGTGCATGTATATGTATATGTACGCATGCTAGACGACAACGACGACTTCTTATACGTTTCACTTACGTGCGCGCACGGGGTCGAAAGACTCGTCGGCATATTATTCGATTACGCTGCTGCTTAAAAGCCGGTAGTAGTAGTAGCAGCAGCAACGACGACGACGACGGTGGCGGCTCTCATTTGATGTTTTATCGATCGGAAGGAAGAGCGAGCAAGCGAGCGCGAGTGGGGGCGTCTATTATGCGTAGAGCGCGAATGACGTGACGAAAGGCGATAGGCACTTATCGTCCGATGCCGGGCTAATGCGATGCGACGACGGGGAAGGAGGCGTGTGCCGTTCTTACTGCTCGAACAGCGGGAGATGAGATTTTTCTTTCGAGACTTTTTTTCCCTTCCTGTTCTTCGTTTTTTATTGCGGCGGATGAGGCAAATTGTTGGAGATTTTTATTAGCCGAGGGTCGAGAGTTTGCAAAGTTTGAGAAATTAACGGGGACTTGAGAGTGTATGGATTGCATCGGATGATAAAGGTTATATATTTTAACTGACGTAGTAGTTATGAATTTGTATCAGGTTTTGACAATGGTTTTTTAATTTTGAAAGTAGGGATATATGTATAATTCTGACTGTATATGTCTGCCAATATTAAAAATTACCTTGGAATGAAAAACTTGTATCTCTAGATGTATTTATAGTTTATAACTTTATTCTTAACTTTTTAGAAATTAATATTGCAGTTTTTCCGTTTTAATATACCAATGTTATTAAATTTGAGGATTTTTTTGATATTATATTTACATAAACATGCGAACGTTATTATTATTGTACATTAAGTTATAATGTATATTAAAAACTCAGGAGAATATGCAGATGAATTTTTTACATTTTTCGCCGTGTGGTAATATTACTGAAACGACCCCACTAAAAGGTTTACTTCAATCAAACTTTCCTCTGTACGCGAAGTATATCTGCTCTACATCAATACCAATACGCATATAAAGTTTACTGTAAATGGATCAAGAGTGGTTTTAAAACATTCCAATGGTATGTTTTCATTTCAAAATATTTCAAGAGTGCATTAAAGCCCATATACGGCATCAGAATCTAGAATATGCACTTCCATATACAATTTTCAGATGAGATACTTCTCGTCAAAATATTAAATTAAAAGTTTCATTCTTTCTACGTAGTTTCACCTAATCCTAAGCATTTTTGTTGCATATATTCATACTTAATAACGTTTAGATTAAATTCGAAATTAAATTAAAAAAACCAACCAAATTTTAACATTATTATATGAAATTTTAATATTGATAAAATTTTAGTCTCAAAATCTCCTTCTTCTTTTTATACTATTCTTTATTTAATAACAGCTATTAAATTAGAGTAAAAAATAGTTTTAATAATCTATTCTTTTCTTTTCCATCGCTCCATTTTCCTCTCAACAGTTATATTAAAAAGCATATATTGCTAACAAATTTTTATTTTTTGTAAGCACACCACACGAGTCTTACAGGTCTCCATCTGTTTATGATTTTATACTTATTCTAATAGTATGGGTGAGGACGTAGGTAATGGATAATAATTTGCACAATTAATACAAGATTTAAATGAAAGTAAAATAGTAAAGTTTATTAAATTGGCATTGAAAAATTCCAGTTGTAAGTGGGGAAATAACCTTATTGAATTATAAAATATTAATATAAAATATAAATAATCTATTTCGTTTCATAGACTTTGCTTAACGTTAGTTTTGAATGTACATTCACTTATTTAATAACTTAATTCGAGAGCGCTCTCTTACCTTAAACTAATAAAATCACACGCTAATCGACTAAGTCGCTCACAAACTCGTGGCTGCCGCAGGGGCTAGTGGAAGAGAACTCACCTTTCACATGTCCGTCTCGAAGGTGTCCGACGTCTCGGCCAAGAGTGTTCCACACCTCGAGCACAGGTTTGGCAGTCAGTATGACCTATCGCAAATGAGCCTCCCAGGTCGACTGGACGTAAGACGCCGCAAAGCCTTCCTGCGATCGCACAGGGCTGTCCACGCGTCGTCCGGGAATGTCCACTAAATTCCTCACACACGTCGCGTACGAACATTTTCGAGAATAGCTTTTCATTATTTATTCACCGAAACCGTTACAAAAGAAAGAAGGTCGCAGGTCACGTCAACGCGCGAGCCGAATCGGTTCTGATCGGGGCGCTTGTAGTGGTGCCGTCGAGACATAGATCAACTTGCAGCTACTTTACAGAAACCCGCGTAAATATGAATACATCACGTTGAGAGTGAAAAAGACACGAACACCATCCTCGCTACCATGATTACCTCTCCGCGACCATTCCAGCGAAAAATTCCGCATACCGTTATTATTAAACTAAGACGTCGCGACTCCAGCGGCGTGAACTGTATCTCCCTCGGCTGCATGCACACGCATTATTCATCATTAATCCGCACGGTGCTCGTTCCCTCTCTTTTCTTCCGAAACTCTCGACGCCGTCTTCGCGTGCTCGCGCAGCTGAGCCACTATGCGGAAGAGCGATTTCATCTGGGATTATTTCCAAATCGCGCGTTCTCTCTCGTTCACGTGCGGTAGTAGCGTTATCCAGATTCCCACGTACCTCCTCTCTCTTTCTCTCTTTCGATCTCGGCGCGTGCTCGCTCAACCGACGCGCACATATATGTGTATATGCGAACGTACACGCGTTTATGCATGCGAAAGAGGGAATAAGAGAGAAATAAAGAGTGGGAGGAAAAAAATGACGCGACGAAATTATTTTGTCAGGTTGATGATGCTCGCTGGTGATGACTGTTGGCGAGGGAAGAGAAGAGGATATGTTGTTGAACAAACGCCGTAGGCGGTCTTGAGGAATGAGGGAGTGGTGCTTGGATTTGTTTTTGTTTTTTAGTTTAAGATGGGATATGGCTTTTTTCAGGCTTTTTTAAGGAGATGAATGTGTTAGTATTTTAATTTGTAATTACGCGTTTTCGTGTTTTTTAAGGAACGTTGTATAGTGATTTGTAAATAAAAGAGCTATGGTTTGCGTGGTTTATTTTTTTCAATTGGCTTAGGAATTTGCGAATGTATTTAATGGCTTTGTAAAATCAATGCAAATATTCTGTATTGATCTGAAAAAGTATTCAAATTATATTTTATATATAGTATACATTGTTTGATGCTTAGTGATGTTTATATGTTCTTATAGTCAGATTCTGTGTGAAAACATATCTAATGGTTAACCGTAATTACAGAAGGTACGTAGTTACTTTAATGAGGTATTAGGTTCCTGGTGAATCGATCAATATGGTAATACCACTACTTAATTGTAATTGGTCATAATTTAAGTAAGTGTGTGCGCTTCCGATATTCGTAATAGGGACTATGTAATTTAGAGTAACCCGAACTATAATGATAAATTTTACGATGTTAAACGAAGCCGAGAGGTAAAATGCGTACAAAGTAACATCAATATCAAATATCCTTTGATTAAAAGATATTAAAAACGATTTTTTATTTTATCTTTATAGGATAATATAGACTAAATTAATTTATTCAGTTTTTTTTTCGAATTCGTTATACATTCTGCACGATATTGTATCCTGAATCCTTTTTCCATTATTTTTTCCCATTTAATAAAAATAGTTTACAATGAAACTTATTATTATTCCTTTTTTTTGAATATGTATAACTACATTTTTTAAAACAGAAACCCAAATGCACAAATTACGATACCGAAAGCATGTTTTCAACGTCGAACAGTCGAACGTTCTTTATAGGTCACAGAGAGAAAAAGATTTATCTTCCAACAACGTTTCCCAAGCAAAACACCGGCACACCTCCATTCAAAAATTCAATTTCCCCGGCTCTGCTCGACACTCCGCGTCACCGGCGCCCCTAAAAATTCGAAATTTCATTCAAACCCCACATCCTCCGGGTTGACATGACGTTCACCGGTTCCACGCTCTTATACGTACGCACATATATATATATATATATATATATATCATTTCTCCTCACATACGTGCGCGTATTATCTGATCTCTCATATAACAGTTACAAGCAGACGCGCATCTCAATGCACTTTGTCTCTCTCTCTCTCTCTCTCTCTCTCTCTCTCTCTCTCTCTCTCTCTCTCTCTCTCTCGGTGTGCGCATCGAGCTTTATATGTACGAGCAAGTGCGAAGTAAAAAAACCTTGCGCGCTTGCTTTTATCTGCCAAGTTTTCCCGGGGAGTCGCGTGAGCATGTGCTTTTACCCTCAATTATCGTCCTTTAAGCGGACTCGCGCGGATTTTAATGTACTTATTATCGATGCGGGATGGAAGAGGAGGAGGAGAAGAAGGAGAGACAGGAGTGTGACTTTTTACCGGTGCGGAGAACGAGAGAGAGGTGTGTGCTCGCACACGCAAGAGCCAGCAGCGAAGAGCGCTAATTTCGTTTAATCCGGCGCGAGCAGGATAAGTCCGTGTGCGCGGGTGGAAGAGGAAGAGGAAGAGGAAGAGAGAGAGAGAAAGAGGTGAGAGTATTAGAATGTTAAGAGCATTATGAAAATTGAAGCGAAAAGTGGCAAGTACACAGGGTTTTTTCCAGAGGGTGGAGAGTTGTTCTACTGCATTGCGAGCTTTATATATACTTTCCGGTGTCGGATTCAAGTGCTCTGTGCATTTGGTTTAAGCGCGTATTAATTTCTTCTCCTTTTCCTGTATTATACCTAAAATTATTCATCCAAAACATACGTATAATGTATTAACAAAAATTTCCTTCCCCCTTACAATATTACGTAAAATTTCGGCAAACAACATTACTCTTCACACTAGCAGTAAAAATAAAATTGAATATTCGAGTCAATTTACATGTAATAAAGAATGCTACATATATACCCATAGTATAACAGCAGTCTACTAAAAGAAAACGGGTATCCGCGAATTTGCCTACAAAAAGGCCTTGCCGACAAAAGACGACGGCATATCTGAGCGCCGTCTCTCTTCTCTTCTCCTCTCGGAAGTCTTTGAGAAATCTATTTCCTTAATAAAGTTTGCCCGCACGTCCGCCCCGCATGTAATACTCTTTCCCCCTTACGCGCGCGTGCTCTGTCGTAAAAAAAAACATAGGGGAAGGTCGTAGTCGTAGAGTCGCGCATTGTGCACACTGCCTAGACGCGATTTTACGTCGTTACGTAAACCCTTTCCCTCTAGCATACAGCCAGCGATAAACGCGTGTGCTCCTGCTTCTCGAAAAAAAAAAGAAGAAAAAGGCTTATACGTATGTCTCTATATATATATACTCCTTCTCACTCGTTTTTTTTCCCGCGCGTATTATATAGTTCCTCTTATCTATGGAAATGCAATATCTCTCGCTCTCGTCGGCGAAGCCTCGTCGCTTTATTGCCGATGCGTGCGGCCTCTATTACGCAACGACGACGACGACGACGACTGTAACAATGAAAACGCGTACGGACAAACTGTACTTGGGTATATACTGTGTGCGCGTGGCGAATACTGGAACATCGGCACGCGCAATCTTGGCCTGAACTGTAAACACGTCGTGTGTGTATGTGTGTGTGTCTGTGTGTAGTCTTCTCTCGTTCATCTCGCGTTGCGCTGCGTGAGTAACGAGTTCCGGAGCTGCTGCATGTAACTTCGCAAGAGACTATTTTGCTTTTCGCGGTGTAGCTACACCCGCGTGGTTTTGCGTAATTTTTCAAAAGGATGGCACGGTAGTTCTTTTACTCCTACGTAAAAGTATGTAGCTTTCTGCATGTGTTCGTATATCTATATATGTGAAAGTAGAGGAGATTGAGGATGAAGAGAACAGCGAGTATTCGACCTATATTTACGCTTGAATAATACTGAATGATATTTTATTGCAGGAGAGACGCGGATTGGTTGGTTTTGTACTGCGTTGCAGGATTGTTTTCGTTGTTTTGCATCTCACTGTGTGTGTGTATATGTGTGTGACTGTTTGCGTGTACGAGTGGCGCTGTTGCGAAACAAAAAATATATGTATAGGTAGCTCGCGCGGGAGAGTCGGTTTAGTTTTGCGTATTTGTCTTTGTCGTGCGTATATATATATATAGGTACACATATAGCAGTGTGATTTTTCGACGTCGATACGCTCGCTTTGCATGGAGTGCGCGAATCGCGGAATGTAAACGAGCGAGAGCGCACCGCCCGATAAGCGAGATAATTGGTACGTTTTAACTAGGTGAGAACGTAGTTTTTTCCCGTATAGCTGTCGTTAGATAAACTCTTCGCTGGAATACTTGTTTGAGTTGTAAATAGAATTTTTCAAGTTTTTCATTTTAAACTTCTATCTTATCAGTGTCTGACAATCATAATTTTATATACATGACGTTCATTTAATAAGTCGGATAATCAACTAATTAATTAAGATAATTATCAAATAGCGGTATTATCGCTGATTATATAAGTTATTATGTGAGAAAATGATTAAATTCGAAAACTATACTGTTTTTGTAACGGAGAGGAGATATTCATTTTAAGCTATAGAATACACTGTAAATAGGTTGCACAGGAACGTTATACATATATACATATATATGTATATATATATATATACCCGGGGTGCTCAGTACAAGAGTTTTACAATTCTTTGAAGCATTTCCAATATCATCCGTCTCAGTTACAAACGAAAGTCTTCGACGTTTATATTTGCTGTGCATATATACCCAGGAATCATACACGTATCTACTCTCTTAAGTTCTTTGAAATGAAACTTTACTTCAACTATATGTATATATAAATATAGCGACAAAAATTTTTCAAATATAAAATGAATCGCAGATTAAAGTCAACCTTTCCTTATATTGTACCTTTAAAAACTACAATCCGAAGAATCTCAGTTAAAAATTCAATTCCCACTAAAACCTCCACATACGATTATACATTCATCACCTTTTTCCACCCTTCATCGACTACTTTAACATTCATTTCCCAATCAATCAAATTTCCATCTCCAATCCTATATAACCCCTCCGTTAAGACCACCATACACATCCATCATCTATCTCGCAACAAACTCAAAACCATCGTGCAGTGTATACCTACTCACGATGTGTATATATATAACACAAGAGATGAGAGGCGCGGTCTCGTGGCGCCCGGCGCGTCGTCCGCTTATACACGCTTAGCTGCTGCTGCTGTTGCTACTGACGCGACGCCCCGCGGCGAGCGTCCTCGATCTACTAATCAGCGAGATAATTGCCTCGTTACCGAGAGCGCGCCGCTACGGTACAGCCGGCAGCAGTAGCAGCAACGGCAACGGCTCTCTCTGCGATTTCACGACGATAATGTCCCGTCGATCAAAGACCGTGTAACACGCGTGCGAAAGGAGAGTGTGTCTAGTGCGGTTTAGACGGTGCGTGGCTGAAGTCTTTCTGGTTTAAGATGTGGCGGAGGGTTTGGTAAAGGGGAGAATTTTGGTTTAGGGGTGAGAGAAGTTGCTGAAGGAGGGTTGGTATGTGTGTTTAGACATGTAGAGAGGGAAGAGGTAAGGAGAATTTTTAATGTATTTTTTTATTGCTGCTGATATTATTGTACACGGTGAAATATTTCTATTTGATTTAGCTAAAGTTGACCTGTTATTTTCATAAAATTTTATGAAATAGCACGTTTATCTTTTTCCTGCAACTTAAACTGTTGTATACGTCGTGTACTTACCGCAAAAATGAGTGTATTCAAAATTCAGCTACAACTTTTAGAATTTTAAAAATCTTTAGGAAAGAAGTTTCTACAGTAGCACAATACTTTGGAAATTTGTTTCCTCAAAAGAAAGTTAGAGTAGGTGAACGATAAAAATTTGAAAAATATCCTCTGTTTATACAGGGAAGTTTAGTACAACAGCAGAAGTTCCTTTTGGTTTCGCAAATTTCCTCTTGCTCCCTTTCTTAAAGACGACCGTAATTTCTTAATGCACAAGGTTATAAAAACTTAACAGCAAATTCTACAAAGGCGCGCGCGCTCGGGCTCGCTGCTCTCTCACTTTCGTGCTGGCGTATTTTCAAATGATAACTTTTTTAGATCTCGCGCGAACTTTCGACTATATGTACGTGGCACACGCGTACACACACTTGCACTATATTTCTTATCTTTTCATAAGTTGCGAAGTTTCTCGAACTGTAACCGTACTTTTTTTATCCCAAACTCATGTGTGTTCTATAGCTGTGTGCGCTCGAGTATAGAGTATTTGTGCATTACACGCGTGCCGCGTTCATTTTTCGCTACGCGACTCGCAGCACATACCCACCGTAGCAAAAACCCTCGGAATCGTTGAGCGTCAGCTTGATAGACGTTGAAAACCATTCGTGAAGAAGGCTTGCCGAGCACAGATGTCCGATTCACTTTTCCGCTACTGGTCTCTTGCGTCGCGTAAATTCGACTGGACTTTTTTACGAAAATTCTATTAAAAATTGAAATTTTTCGATAAGACACTAAGAAAATATTATTATATCTATTTGATGATGAAACGTAAACAAAATTTTTATTAAATAAATTTCATTTGGAAAACGGATATTGATTTAATCAGACAATTTTATTGTTAATATTTTTTCTGAAATACTACTAGAAAATATTCTATACGAACAATAATTATTTTATTTTGTCAAAGAACCATCACGGAAACGTTAAAATTCGAACGACGTTTTATATATAGCTATATATACGTACTCCACAGTTCATCTTAAGTTTTAAAAGAATCCTTTTGTTAACGTTTAACAACTCAAATTCTTTGACGGGGAGAAAAATAAAAGAAAAAAAATACACACGCACACGGGCTTCGAAAAAGCTTTGACGGCACAGCCAAAGCGATTCGAAATTCCCTTTTCCCCGCTACCCTTCTCATCCTTCGTCTCTCTCTCTATCTCACTCTTTCGACGCGTATCGCCTTAACTCTCCTCGCTCAACGCATTCACGCAGCAGCCGCGCGCTTGCGCTTGCGCCCAAGATTAAAGATACATCTCGTTTGAAAGGCTAAAGGGACGACGCGTTTTATATAAGCATAAACGCCCGAGCCGGCACATTCACGTCGAAAATTATAAACGGCGCGCGTGACAGACGCGTAGTATATACATATACATCCCTCCTCCTTCTCCTTCACCTCTCTCTTCCTCTCTCTCACTCTTACTGCTCGCAAGCGAGAGGGTTTAAATTTAATTATGCGCCTCCTGAAGAATACAAAAGCTCTTTATAACTCGGGCCATAAACGCGCGCGAGCGCAAACGCGTTAATTATTGCTGGGCGCGCGCAGGCGCGTTCGACGGCACTCTCTCTCTCTCTCTCTCTCTTGCTCTCTCTCTCTGTCTAGTAGAGAAAGGATTTCTCGTTCGTTTTTCCTCTTCGTTCGTTCGTTCGTCCGGCTTCATCGGTCTTTCGTTAGCGTGCGTCGTATTTTTCGCGCCAGCTGCGACGACGATGTCAAACGTCAGCGAGACCAGGCGCGACGTATTGCGCGCGCGCGCGGGACGAAATACCGACACGCGCGTTCAGTCTCGCGATATTCGATTTTTCTTCGCGGATGTAGGAGAGAAGTCGATGTTACCGAGAGAAGGTCGCGGGAAAAATATTTTTTCGTAATGGAGTGGCAGGAGCTTTTATTAGATACAGAGTTTTCTACTATTATTCATGTTTGTTCTATAAATAATAAATAGATAATTCACAAATTATAATATTAACAGAAGCATATATTAACGAACATTTGTTTTGGTTTTTCGTGTATAATTAGAATTGCGTCTTTTCTATATCTACCGTCTTATCCAATTCTGTCTGTTACTACTTATATTTTTCCGATAGTTTTCATCAACATAAGCATCTATTTCATTCAACTTGATATCTTTTCAATTTTATGTGCATTATATTAGTTACATTCTAAATTTAAGATTATACTATTGCAATTAAGAATTTACCTTCCAATAAATTATATTTAATTTATTGTATTAATTTGGTATATTCAACTTAATTGCAAGATCAAAGCCACAATCTCTTCTATACCTCCAAAAACACATAAAAACAAAACTAATCCTCCTACCTCATCATTTCATAAACTCTACATCCACCTATAGCTTTCCCACCACCCGGGTATACCTGTAAAAATTCTTATACGTATATCCATAATTACCCCATCTCTAACATCATCGTCTGACGACATTTACCGCGGATACGTCGCGATAAACCCGCGGCGACTTATACGAGCGCTGTGCACTACTCGCTCGCTAATTGCACATCGTTTCGCGCGCGCGATTTCGCGGCCCGTTTTTCGCGCGGGAACGTGATTTAGACGGGAGGCGGCGCGCCGCACGCGCGCGTCTCACTTTGCATTTCAAAGTGTATACAGCAGCGAAGCCCGGCTTCTTCTCTGCTGCTGCTACCATGTCTTCTTTTTTTCTTCTTTTTTTTTTAAAAAAACAAAAAGAAAAAAAACTGAAGCTGCACAGCGACGGCGCGCAAGCGCCCCGCGGAGGTTCTCCCTCTCTCCCTCTCTTTCTCTCTCTCTCTCTCTCTCTCTCTCGGTGTTTCTTACAGTAGCCAAGTCGCAT
Organism: Torymus texanus; assembly: GCA_036873485.1. Lineage (NCBI taxonomy): Eukaryota > Metazoa > Arthropoda > Insecta > Hymenoptera > Torymidae > Torymus > Torymus texanus. The sequence goes on from JAYJLV010081508.1 coordinate 13,128, forward strand.
GAGCAAGAGAGAAAGAGAGAGCTTTTTTATCGCCCGTATAATATGAGAAGGGAGAGACGTTTGAGTTATTACGCGCAAGAGCGCCAGGTGTAGAGACAGGAGGAAGAGAGACAGCTTTTTAATTTTTTAAGCGGGACGCGAGAAAAAGTTCTTTTTGAAAATGCGCTTTTTTCAAATTTTGAACAAACGAGTGTTAGAGCTAAGGCTCAAAGTCTGTTGTTCTAGGTTTATTTTTGTTCGAATGGACGAGAGCTTGCTTAGAAAACGAGTGACTTTTTGATGTGCAATAATAATTTTAGTAACACTTAGAATATGAAAAAAAATATTAAGTATGTCACACCAAAGTTCATTCTAAACTAAATCTATAATAATGTCTTCATATATTCTTCTTCTTTTAAAAATAATATTATATAATGTTCAAATTAATATAATCAAATATTTACAATATATACCTGCATTAAAATTCGATACCTTCGATAATGCAGTTAACGGCTGTTATTAAAACCACCTCCGTATATATTATGCAGCAGTCGATGGAAAATTAAGACAGCGGCCGGGGAATGTTGTCATAATTAAAAAGTAGAATGACGCTGGTGCTTTTTCAGTAAAATCATGCAGGAGCGCAAAAAAAAAGCTTTTCATTATGATAATTTTTCATCTTGTTATTGCAAGGTGGAGAGGTTAAAATTACAGGTTCTAAATATATGCACGGCCCCCGTATCGATCTCGGACATTATCTACTTTTAGTAGGCATTTCGGGGATCGATGAAAGTCTAAAAATATTTAGAGGCTCGCGAGATCTTGGTCTACTCGCTGTTATTTTAACGGTAACACGCCGTTCTCGTTCTAATATATATAATTTAGGCACGGATGAAAAAAATAGTAACGCACTTTGAGCGCACACGCAGCCTTTTCCAGCTTTACGTTCGCCTGCTGAGGGTGTAATTTTATTTTAAGTACAAGGTCGCTCAATACTTAAAATAATTGGTAATTTTGTATAGCTTGTGCGTTGCCCAGTTAATATATAATTATATTGAATTATTACACAGGCACACAAAAAATAAAAAGTGGTCTGTTCCAGAAGACACATCATCATATCCTTATAAATTTAGA
>JAYJLV010081519.1:0-14239 GCA_036873485.1 Torymus texanus
TGCCAGCTTCTAATTCAGAAGGATTTTTAAATCTAATGGACTGCAAGGCCAGAATCTCAAATACCTGCATAATATAGTTTTAAATTATAGGTTTAAATTATACAACTTAATAATAAAAAAAATTTGAACCCTTAAAAATATATATGGGCTATGTTATTAAAGAATGTATTCACTACCTTTTTTTCAGATTCAACCATGGCTTGTCCCCTTAAGCATTGAATAATTAAATCATTTTTATCAATATTTTAACATTATAAAGAAGTATTGCAATGTACTAAACTAATGATCTATCATTAATGTCATTCACTCAGATATATGTATAATTGAAACTTCGAGATTTGCTTCGAACCATTGAATAAATTTCGTTTGCAGCTCAAAAAGTTATTATCACTCTAATAAAGTATTTCTCATGTATAAGTGAATCATACAACATAGAGCAAGATAAAGTGATTTTTTGACTAATGTACGTTTCTTCCAACATGAAAATTCTATTATCAATTTCAAATTTCATCGCTTGGGAAATTCCGATTTCACGTATAAGTATTTCTGATTTTAATGTTTAATATATTATCGACAACTTAAAATAAAATAGTAGATCATTCCGGTAGCATATAATTATTTTTTTAATATGCATTAGTAGTTTCAACATTTCCTCTATATCGTCTGATCGATCCCAAGCATTATCTACTGATATTAGGTTAATGTTCTTTCCACGCAGTACTGCTGCTCTACATATCAAAAAACTTGATACTTTGCAAACAAAATTATATTACGAAAATTTTTGTTTAGATTTCATAAATTTTTTACCAAGTTTATCTATGATTTTATGTAATTATGTATTTTGTCAATTATTTATCAATTTATTTACCCAAGGATTATGATTTTCCCTATGAGTATTCGATTTGAAAAACTATTTGAAATTAAAATCAACTTGCCAGGAATACGAGTTAGGTATAAATAACTACTCATGAGATTTATTCACGCATTAGAATCAAGAATATTTATACTAATAAAAATTCCAAATCACTGCAGAATTGTTTCACCTATTTTGGACTTTGATATTAAGAAAATTTTCCTCTATTTACAGTGTGTTCAGTGTATGCAAGGGAAGTTTACGCCATGGTGGAACCACCAATTCTTGGAGGGAACCGTCAGCCTGTAAACATCTCGCTCTGTGCCATCAAATCGAAACAACTGATTGTAGGTGGCACGAAAGCAGCCCCCAAAGAATTCCCGCACATGGCTGCTATTGGCTACACTGCCAACAACCAGATACTTTGGCAGTGCGGTGGTACTCTCATTTCTGATCGGTTTGTTATGACCGCAGCTCATTGTTTGTTCTCCGTTCAGTGGTGAGTTTCAAGTCTATAAGTTTTAAGTTCTGTTAATAACGACGGATAAGAATTTTTAAAGTCTATTGATATTTTAACGTAAGAAAACATAAGCGCTAAAATTATACAAAATGTTGGATCTTATTTTAAACTGTCAGGCGTTTTGATATAGAGTCGTTAAAACCCCCAGATTTGAACAATATTAATTAAACAATAAAACGAAGTAGAACTTTGCCAGAAAGGTGAAAACAATTAGCTTTTTTAATCGTTATTGTGGATGAATATTCAAAATTTAGGTCTTTTCTTTTACTCTGCAAAAGAACAACATTTTTTACATTTATAATTATTGTTTCGGAAAATTTTACTAGTAAAATTAAACTTAAAAAAACTAGTAAAGATCATAAAATTTGAAATGCTATTAATTAAAGTTTTATTATAATCCGACGCTGAGTTATATAAGCTGACTAAAACTTTCTAACCAGGGGTGCTGCGAAATGGGTTCGCGTGGGCGACCTCAACCTAAAAACAAACGATGACGAATCAAAACCTCAAGACAGGCGGATCGCCCAGTCGATCAGGCATCCAAACTTCGCTACTGATCAACGTTACAACGATATAGCCTTACTGAGGCTTGAAAGTCCAGTAACGTTCAATGCTTACGTGAGACCAGCATGCCTCTCGCTTCAACCGAGCTTCGCTGAGGGTGACAAAGCTGTGGCTACCGGTTGGGGTGTCGTCGATCTTCTGGGTAAGTTTTTTAATGCATTATTATTTCAACAGTTAATAAAATTGTGTTTTACGTTGTTAAACTACGATTGTTTTTTGGTATTATATTGCAGAGGATCCTGACGCAGGATCGGACGATCTGTTGAAAGTGACGTTACCCGTTGTTGGATACTCGAGGTGTCGTCGATTCTTCGAGAATTTCGACAAATTGAGAAACGGACTGAACGACGCATCTCAATTATGTGCTGGACAAGAAGGAAAAGATACATGCCAAGTGAGTATAAACTTTTATGTTTCAAGAATTGCAGAAAAGCTTGTAATTTCAAAATTTTATAGTTTCTTTTATGGGCTATAATTTTCCTGTTTACATAAATCTAATGATTTATCTTTCCCATGTCGAATTAGAAATTCAAATGACGAAGTTTATGATAAAAAATTAACATTTAATTACAGGGTGACAGTGGCGGGCCATTGGTAGTGTTCACTACCCAGGAAGAATGTATGTACGATGTAATTGGAGTGACGAGTCTTGGACAACTCTGCGGTAGTATCGTACCAGCAATCTACACGAGAGTTTACCACTACGTTTCGTGGATAGAAAGTACTGTTTGGCCGAATTTAGTCGGCTAATTGACTGCAAGACGACGATCTCTTTATATTCTGACTTTGACCGAAATGTACCACCCATTTAAAGCGTATTATTTGTATACTAAGATTTTATTCCTTTGAATCTTGTTGACTAGGCGATAATTTATAATGATGAGTTTATTATTTTATTATTGCCAAATGAATTTTGCAAGTTTTGAATCATTGACACACGCTGTGAGGTAAAGTGTGCATTTTTTTAAACATATCAAAGAATTTATACCTCGGCACACCTGTGGTGTTATTATGTGCGTGCCATATTTTGCCAAAAAATTGTATGTAAAATTTTATCACTATAAAAAAAAATTTCTTCGACGTTTATAAAAGAAAAAAATACATCTGTATATATATGTCGATAGATGTATAAGTGTAACAGTAAAAGGAAATAAATATACGTGTAATTTTAAAATAATAAAATAGTTTATATTAAAAATTTATTGTATATTTGCATAATACTGTTACAAAGGAAGTTGGTTGCGACGAAATTATTGTATACATTTTTGTACTAAAATGATAATATTCTATAAAATCTCATTTTTTATTATTAAATTTTCATTACTAGCAGTGTCAATGCGCGCTGCGCGCGCCCTATCGTGAGCCAATCAAATTTTGAAAGTCCATTTCAAATTGACCAATCATAGAGGTGACCATCTCAAGTCCATCTCTTTTTTATATAGGATTATCATATATTGCAGTGTTAGATTTTGGATACTTTGCAACTTTCAATTTTATCCTTGTTTTAACATTAAAGGGTGTCATTTTATTTAAGTACTTTTTTTAATAAATAGGGAACGCAGTAGTCGATCTCACTAGGAAGTATATTATTTATAATACCATTCAAAATGAAATTTTAACGGAAAAGCATTATTATTTTTTTTAAGCTTAATGCAATTATATATTATCTAAATAAAATAATATGAGTAAATAAAACAAAAAAGTCGAGTGGGTGCAGGTTTCAATAATGATTTAACGAATCGGAGCAGTGGCCGATAAGTGGAAGACCTACATTTTGATAATGAGAAAGGGATGTTATATTAGCTTACATACGTGTATTTTACAAAATGAAGATTCAAAAAACTCAAAACAATAAATGAATAAAATTGTTAACGACAACGTCAATTATAATATTTTAATCACAAATAAACGTACGTATATTCAGTCAAGATCAACAATACTTACGTGTTAAGAACATCACAAGATTTTGTAAAAGAATATAGCACCAAAATTCAGTATTTTTTGTAACTATAGGTTTAAAGAAAAAATTTTAATAAAACCTTTTATAAACATTAAAAACAAGAAACGGAAAAATCTGCGATTACTTTCATTAATTAAAACTTTTTTAATATTTATTTATTTTTACGAATTGATTTAATTCTCTTTTCTTCTTCAATTAAATTAGATTTAGTTTTTAATAAATAATCTTTATGCATCTTATCATTTTTTATTTTATCCTTTACAATTTTTATCTATTCTTTCACAGTATCTTGTGCCTTTTCTAACGGCACAGATTCTAATTTCACTTGTCATAAAAACTCTTTCGAAAAGAAGTCAACGATGCCGAGCCTAGAAATCGTCACTGCTGCTCTGAAAGACTTTCTTTTCTTCACATCTTTTATTATTTACGATAATGACATTTAGCTTCCTCAAACTAATGCATTTATTCCTTTTTTTTTATTATATGACAAGATTTAATGGTATCACATAAAATCATCTCAGGTACCTGATTGATTTAAAAAGACACCCTTTCGCTTTATCTTTCTCGCTGTCTTGTTTTTGCAAACCTCTTCTAGCCACACGTGTTAATTCTTGCAACTTCATACGTAAATATATCAACTTCCATGTGGCTAGTACTTTTAATTAAGTGATCATATGAATAGCATGACACAATATCGGATTGAAACTAAAAGAGAAGAACAATTAATCTGTTTTGCAAACAATACATAAAAAGTACATCGGAAATTCTGTGGTTAGTGAATCTCTTCATGACTTATATTTATAACTTATTTTGTACAAGTATTTTCATTTAATATTTTATTTAAAAATGAAAAAAATGAAGACGTTAGAATTGTTGATGAAAAAAATCGTAACGTACTTCTTGAATAATAGAGTTTAAAAAATATTATTAAAACTAGAAAGATTTCTTTCAAATGTATTTCTATTAATCAACTTAGAAAATATATAGGCAGCCCTTAAAAAAAACTAATGCCATTGTAGGTGCATTGCACATTTTATTTTAACAGTCAATAGATTTAAGTAAATAATTAAACAGAGAAATAATACAAAGTTTGAATCAATAGTGTCATAAATATTTTTGTAATTATTCGGTAAATCTTTTAATTTAAATTAGGCCAAACGATGCTTTCTATCCAAGGCAGGTAGTTGTATACTCTTGTATAAACAGCAGGAATTACAGAACCACAACTTGGACCAAAACTTGTTATACCAAAAATGTCGAAGATGCACGGCTGCTTGTTGCGAATACTTAAAGGCCCTCCGCTATCTCCCTAAAATTTGAAATTAATAAGTTACATAGTAATAAAAATAGAGTATCTTCAAATCTTTCGCAATGTAATTATTTACGAGTAGAACTCACTTGACATGTATCTTTTCCATTAGAACCGCCAGCACACACTTGAGTCTTGTCGTCTATACCATTCGGAAGTTTGTCATTGTAAGATGTATAACGGTAAGTGCAATTAGCAATAGGTACTATAGGAAGTTGAACCTTCATGAGATCAGGTGTTCCTGCATCCTCTAAAATGACATACATTAAGTACAACGACAATTCACTTTCGTAATCAAAACAAATAAGCCTGAAAATATCACTATACCATCATCATCTGTCAATCCCCAGCCAGTCGCAAAAGCGACAGGTGGTGGAAACTCTGTTTCAGAGAGATTCTTCACGAGCGACAAACAAGCTGGTCTCACATACGCATCGAACGTCACTGGACTTTCAAGCTTAAGCAACGCGATATCGTGGTAATTGAGCCTTGGCGTATAGTCTGGGTGCCTGATCATCTTGGCGATACGTCGGTTCTGCGGCCTCGCATCGTCCTTGGTTGAGTTCAGAACGAGGTCACCCATACGTACCCATGTCGGTGATCCCCTAAAAAAGTTTTTTGTATTGTTTATAACTGACGATATAAGTGTCTCAAATCCCAATCACAGAACCGACTAATAATAAAAAGTCATTGTACTTACAACGTCGACGAGAGGCAATGCGCTGCAGTCAGTATAAAGTCTTCGGAAATAAGAGTACCACCGCACTTCCAGGAAATAGATTCATCTGGACCAAAGCCAATTGCGGTCATGTGTGGGAATTCCCGAGGGGCAGCACGTTCTCCTCCAACTATGTAAGTCCTTCGCCTCGCAGGCTTCCGTAAGTAAGAAATAGTTATTAATTAGTATATATTCATAATGTAAATGGCGAATTATGTTCTCCTTTGTCGCAAGACTGTTTTTCTGTGTTCAATATTTTTTTTATCTACCACATGTACAAGCAAAAATTTATTGCAAAGGTGTGACTTAACTTTGTTTTCATCGTGTATATAGGAGAAACTTTTTATGTACTTACCGGTGGATGACATTTTTTGTCCAAGTAGTCTTGAGCCACCTTACCACCCAGTATTACCGGAGATCCCATCTTTCTCAATGCAGGTTCTTCCTGTGAGTACCTCAAACAAGCTAAGATATATCAGTTTTATTAATTAGTATATATCAATAACAACAATTTTAAATGTATTTGTCAGTTTCTTCAGTGTTTTATACCGAGAGGTTTCTACGTAAAAAAAAAGTTTAAAATAAGATAAGACACGCTAATTCTAAGATTTTAAATCTATAATCAACAGAAGCAATATTGGCTCCGAAATGTAAAAAAATTAAATTTGACTAGGCTCCGTTATGTTCACCTTGATCGAAAAATTTCTGTTGTAAAAGATTTAGAAAAAAGATCGTTTACTATCATTACCAAATATTCATATCTTTTTTTATAAATAAAGCATCAATTTAAGCTTTTATTATCTACATGAGATTGAGTTCATAAGAATAATCACTCGCACCTTCTTCAGCCGGTCGTTTACGGATAGGCAAAGTTTCTTTCTCTTGAAAGACATCTTTGTTAGGACAGCAAACGACTGGTAAACCATCCTGATAGCCACACATAAGCTCAGGTGGTTTGTTGTCATTGTAAACCGTCTTGCAGTGCTCGAAGAAGCGACAGGTGCCTCGGCCGCTCTTTAGAACGCATTTCTTGCCTACTGTGAAATTAAAATTATTTTTAAGGTATTTCATAACAATATTCTTCTAATTTTACTTTCTCATAGAGGAAGCTTTGGCATAACAAAAATAATGTTTTTAATCAAAATGTTCAAAAACATGTTTTGAAAGTTTTGACATAAAATTTGTCGTTTTTAAAATGAATTTTATTCGTGTCTGTGCATATGTACGTGCATGTGTATTCATCAATTTGTCCATTTATTCAACGTTTAAAGTACTTTAAATTGATAGAATTAACATCTATGGAGCGCGTGAAAATTGTGTTTTGCCAAATAAATGTTTTAAAATTAATTAATTAAATAATGAAATTGGGTTGATTTTGGACTCCACATTGCTTTCAACAAACTTACATCAAAGTTACATTTAATCGAAAAAATTCACTTTCTTTTTAAATTATGTGTGTATGTATAAACATTCTTACGAATATACAAGGAGAGAAAAGCATCATCAGTACAGTTACAATATGACGACGGTTTTAGGACAAACCCGAGTAGTGATTGCTAGTTAATAGAATTTCTAAACCGTGAGTCGATGACCCTGATTCAAACCTAAGTCCTCCATCACTTTTTATCACAAAAAGTTTCGATAACATAACAAGTGTGTTAACTTGAATATCTGGTATGCAAAAATGGAAATAATATTATTTGTGAGTTTTGTAGTGATGCTTCTATGGAAATTTCTTAAAAAAACATGATGAGTTTGTAAGTGATTACGCAAGTACTAAAAAAATGATCTAAAACAAAAAAATACTTGAATTTCCTAATTCCGAAAAATGGATTTGTAATATGAACCAATTAAAACAACATTAAATTTTTGTAATTGCATTTTAGGTAAAAGTGTTATTATAGCAATAAAAAAATTATAAAAATCAATAAAAATATGCAAAAATATAGAATACACCAAGAATTCTGGAGGTGATACGTTATAAAAACTTTTAAGTTCTAATTGAAAATTAATTTTAACAGCTTTTAGCTAATTAAAACTAAACGATCCTCTACTCTATAATACGTAAATACATTCAATGAATACCAAACCATATAGCAACTGGTTTATACTCGAAAAAACATCTAATGAATCTATTCAGAAAAATGTGCCTGTGTTGCAAAATATCACATTGGTCTATATTACACGCCGATCCATATTAACAAACTTTAATAGATGTTGAACAAACCTGCATACCTGCGTAGCTGTCCTCCTGAGGATCTTCCCATTGCGCCAGAAGTGCTGCATAATCTAGATTTAAAAAATGGTTAGTTTATTTATGCCTGAAGAGGCGAAAAATCCTTTTTTAACATTACTCTTTGGTCTTATTATTTTATTACAAAATTTTGTAGCAAAAAACCTATATAATATTTAACAGATTCACTTACATTTATCACTTGGTCTATCACTGATAGGCAAAGTAATTTTTTGCAATACTGAATGTTTTTCGCTGTTGGGACAGCAAACAACTGGTAAGCCATCTTCGTAGCCGCACAGAATCTCGGGTGGCTTGATATCATTATAAACTATCTTGCACTGCTCATAGATGCGACAAGTCCCTCGGCCACTCTTTAGAACACACTTCTTGCCTATTGCGAACACAGGATTATTTTTTTAAAAACGTTTAAATTGGATATATTCTCCTATTTTTGCATGTTTATAGAAGAAGCTCTGATAAAATGATAACACGTTTTTAAACAAAAATATAGAAAATTTGTGTATCCGCGTGTACTTGCTGCATAAACAAGATTACAGATATAATTACTTTATTTATATCTGAAGAGATTGTACAGGTTTTTAGAAGATTCTTCTTTATACGTAAATATTATTAGAGATTAATTGACTCTAAAATTTTATCATTAAAGGAAAAATATATTAATGTTTAACAGATGTTGTGTACCTACTGTGGACTGCGCAGAAACTGCCGCATACTTCCCTAAATCTAGAATTAGTGCTGCACAGAAATATTTTACAAAAAACATAATTACTCTAGTTTAAAATGATTTCGTGATCAATCAAGCGCGAAGTGTGGACCACAACTGAACGGATATAATGAAGATTCGGCGTCGATAGCTCCTTACTCTTATAAGGCCAACCTTCTGTGTTACTTTAGTGGACTGACTGCTTTTCATTTTTAAAATAATACTGAGGAACTCGTTTTTTAACTTTGTTTTGCCTATTACGAGGTAGTCTATAAAATTAAAAGCCCAAAACATTTCACGATTAACGAATTTATTTTTTTATCCGAACAATATTATATAAAAGTATAAGTTTTCCGTGACGTGTTTTTATTACAACATTCAAAATTCTTAAATCATTGTTGGAATTATGGCATACCACTCTGGTGGTCCTCTCTCCTTGACCCCACTACGAGAACAATCTTACGAATGCGAGCATGTGTCATAGTTAGTCCTTGCCAAGTCAATTGGATAGATTTCTATTGTATATAGATTTCTATGTAATCAGTTCTACAAATATTTTAGCAATACATTTATATTCGATTCCCATATATAGTCATCCTTGTGTATTTCCGTGATGAAGTAGTATTAAATTTTGATGGAACAAGCTTTATGAGAATCAATATAGAAATCCAAATGAAATATATTTAAAAAATATTTATAGAAAAATTCAAATGAAAATCGATATGAAATATGAATTCTGATAAAGATTTCCAAATATATTTTCACATGAAATTCTGTATGGGATTCCACAAGTCGGACTGATTTCCAAATGAATCGATATATGGAATCTATAGAAATTACATAATATGGATTCCAAATAATTCGATATTGATTTCAGAATATATGCACATAGATATTTCTAACTGGGCATTTTAGAAAATGTCATTTTTTTTTAATCCAACAATAAAATATTTCCGATAGTTATAATTCAGAATTTCGCATTAAAATTGCAAACGAGTGTTGTTGATTTTTCTCTACTTTATTCTGTACTTATGTTGGAAAAATATAAAAAAATAATGGTGTGGTCATATGAAAATTTTTAATTTTTTTTGATTATTATAATTATTGGAAAATATCCTAATGGTTCCTTAATTTTCAGTACTTTTTAATAATTTAATATTAAAATCAATTTTGCAGTTCAGGAAACCCGAGATCAATTCATAAATTGTTTATGTTATTGTTTTAGCTATTTTGTAGTACAGACTATAAACGAATGTAAGCGATACGAAAGTCCTAGTTTCGCATTCCGCTTGAGCAGCACTATAATTTTTTTTCGAAAGAAAAATTGATCATGTTTCATTATAACACTACGGTTTATTGACACATTAATGATCTTTCTGGACGACTGGCAGAGTAAACATCCAAGTCATAAATATTATACCGTCGCTTCCTACGAATACTAATATAGCACATCGCAAAAAAGGCCTATTTTAATTTGCCATTTTAGAGTACCAGAGTCATATAAATAGACGAATTTATTTTACTCTGGTGCTTTTAAATAGCAAATAAAAATAAATTTTTTTTTGAGATGTGCTAGTCTTCGTAGGAAACGACGATATGTAGTTATTCTTAATATATGGATTTTGCCAACCACACAGTACACTGATAGAAAAATGTGGGGAAAAATTCCCATGTTTTCTAGTAATTTGGCAATATCAACCACAAATACAAATTTTTCCAATACAAATATAGTAATTTTTACTGTTTTTCTAGTTTTTTAATGTTTTAATGGAAAAATTTGTAGTTTTGGTTGACATTGACAAATTACTAGAAAACATGAGAATTTTTTCCGCATTTTTCTATCAGTGTACATTTCGTAAAATCCTGGAAAAGCAGCCCACGCGAGGTTCCTATCATGGTACTATAGTAATGGTATAAAATCAAGAATGCCAAGAAGATTATTTTTAACCTACCAAATCTGCAAATGCATGATTACAAGATCAAGGCCTGATCAGGGTGGGAGCAACTTGTGTAACCTTAATTGCATTACTAAATATTCTCGTAAGTCAATTGTCAAGCAAACCGAAGCTCTATTAGTATGCTCGGGGGGCCGTACCTGCGCTCAGGGCCCGTGTGGCAAACCTATTTAGGTTTTTACGTTTACATAGGGCTAGTTCTATTCAGTTTCCATTTGAGAGAGAATATATAAAATACAGGTGTTCATTCGTCAGGCATTGGGTTTTCCCTTGCGTAGGTAAAGAGGTTTTTCCCGCACTACAGGAGATATACGTAAGCGTGAACCTTGAACGAAGACAGGAATAGTGTGAAATACCCACGTCAAAAAAACCGCTGCCCCTTTATTAGCACGTTGCTTCGTTAACCTAGTGCATTGATTCCTTGTGTTGATTCTTCATACTATTAAGTAACAACGTCACGCCAAAAATTTCTTTTATCAAGTTCGAGGAGCTTCTTGATTTACGAGCCACGTGGGAAGTGGCGGAAAGAGAAGCAGGTGCCTATATTATAGACACGCCCCAAGATCCGCTGCCTTCCATCGAGCCAATGGAAAGATTATGATCGAAGCCAGTAGGGAATAAGGATACGGGCTTCAGGAGAGAGAGAGAGAGCGAGAGAGAGAGAGAGAGAGAGAGAGAGAGAGAGGAGAAAATCTGGAATTAAACGACGTTCACCAGCGGCTAGTCTTAAGGAAATTGTTTAGGCACGAGAGTGAATATCAGAACCTGTTTTGTTTTGTTTGAGACGGGAGAGAGAGATAGAGACTCAATATTTTTCGCTAGACGTACTAATGTCTTATTTTTGCAAGCCTCTCCTATAACCACACGTGTAAATTCTTGTAACTTCACATGTATAAATATTTTTACTTCAGTGTGGCTAATCCTTTTAAGATTTAGGAAACTAATAAGTGAGCATAGGAATGGCATGAGATTTTAGATTTAACCTGTTTTACAAACAATGTATAAAGAGTTGTCTAATCTCTTCGTGACTTGCATTTATAGTGCATTTTATACAAGTAAATTATTTTACAGTTACATACATAGGGAAAGATTATACAAGTTAATCCATACAGAAAAGTAATTGGTATAATAAAAAGTATAACACGCTTTTAAATCTTATATTTTCATTGGAAATTTTATTTAAATATGGAAGAAATAAAGACATAAGAATTGTAAATACCATTTGTGGTGCATTGTACATTTATTTTAACATCTAAAATACAAATGAGAGTAAATAATCAAACAAAGAAGTAATACAAAGTTTTGATCATTAATATCATGAATATTATTGTGATTATTCAGTAAATCCTTTAATTAAAATTAGGCCAAACGATGATTTCTATCCAAGGCACGTACGCGTATACTTTTGTATAAATAGCAGGAACTGAAGAACCGCAGCTTGGTCCAAAACTTGTTACACCACAAATGTTAAACATGCATTCGTGGCGAGTAGTCAAAGGACCGCCACTTTCACCCTAAAATTCAAAATTTAAAAATTTGATTGTAAAATCGATTAAAAATTATATGTAACACTAGAGATAACTAATTTCATTAGTTACTGTTATTTCAGTTATGTAAAAATGTTTTTCCGTAGAAACCATTATATACGATAACTTTTTCAGTATATGAGGAAATCTACAAAGAACATTCTTTTCTTCTTTGTGAATTACCATTAAATTGGCATAAGATAAATTAATCTGTACACGCAAGACTGTTTTTCTCTGTTCAAAATTTGTTCGTTTACTGTATGACCTATAGTACAAAAAAAAATGTATTGCAAGGTTACGCATTAACTTTCTTTTTCTCTCTCTCTCTTTACGACCGAATTAGGGGGAATTTTTCATGTACTTACTGGTGGATGACATGCACGATCCAGGTAGTCTGAAGCCTCTTTTCCATCCAGTAGTACTGGAGCTCCCATCTTTCTTAGTGTAGGTTCCTCTTGTGAGTATCTCAAACAAGCTAAGAAAAATATTTTTAAATGTTCTCAATTTCTTCAATGATTTACACGAGCCAGTTTCTACGAAAAAATAAAGTTTAAAATAAGGTAAGTCTAGCTAATTCTAAAACTGTAGTACATCTTCTACACACAGAAATCCAAAATGTACAAGGAAAACTGATTGGACAAAATTTCGATATATTAACCTAAATCGGTCAAACTAAATCTATTTTCTATTTACATAAATAAAACACTAAACTATTTTGTATTTTTACTATATTTTATGTTTTATCATTACGTTCAATCAAGCATGAAAATGTAATTACCTTGTTCAGCCGGACGTTTACGAGTGGATAAAGTTACTTTCTCTTGAAAGACGTCTGTTTCATTGTTAGGACAGCAAACGACTGGCAAACCGTCCTCATAGCCACACATAAGCTCAGGTGGATTGGGATCATCATAAACTGTTTTGCAGTACTCATAGATGCGACAGGTTCCTCGGCCGCTCTTTAGCACGCATCTTTTGCCTATTGTATAATATATTAAAAATTATTTTTGAGAGAGGGACAGGGGGGATTAAACATTTAATTTCATGTTTTTCATGCTGTAAACAATGGTATGTGTTAGAAATAATTCTCAGAGGTAACGTGGTCCTTATTACATGCCGGTAACGTTAGGAAACTTTAATATATATCGAACAAATCTAAGTCTGCATACCTAAGTAGCTCTCCTCCTGCGGATCTTCCAATTGCGCCAAAAGTGCTACATAATCTAGATTAAAAACATAGTTAGTTTATTTATGCCCGAAGAGGCGAAAAATCCTTTTTTAACATTACTCTTTAGTCTTATTATTTAAGATTAATTTATTACAAAATTTTGTAGCAAAAGATCAATATAATATTTAATAGATTCACTTACATTGATCAGTCGGTCTATCGCGGATAGACAAAGTAATTTTGTCCAGTACCCCATGTTTTTCACTGTTGGGACAGCAAACAACTGGTAAACCATCTTCGTAGCCACACAGGAGTTCGGGTGGCTTGATATCATTATAAACTATCTTGCACTGCTCATAGATGCGACAAGTCCCTCGGCCACTCTTTAGAACACACTTCTTGCCTATTGCGAATACAGAGTTATTTTTATAAGTTTTTTAATCTTAAAAACGTTAAATTTGATAGTTGAGAATTATATTCGCGTGGAATTGTATATCCGCATGTACTTGTCTGTCATTTTTAATTGCGCTAAACTTGCTACAAAAACAAGGTTACAGAAATAATTATTTTATTTATATCTGAAGAGACGATAAAGCATTTTACAGGATTTTCCTTTCTACTTAGTTATCATTAGAGATTAATTGACCCCAAAATTCTATCATAGAAGGAAAAATATATTAATATTTAACTGATTTTGTGTACCTAC
>JAYJLV010081530.1:0-14239 GCA_036873485.1 Torymus texanus
GGTTCCAAAACTACTTTTAGCTGTATCTTTGAAACGAAATCGAATTTCGGAATGCGGTTTTTTGCATTCTATTCTACCGAAAATTTGCTATGAAAAAGGGATATAAAAAAAAATCGATTTTTTCGACCCCCAACCATGGCTTGTCCCCTTAAGTCATTACCAAACGTGATAATTCATTTTATACAAAAGTCTACATTACAGTATTAATAGTATTGATAATACATCTGTATTATTATTCATTTATTTTAGAGTTAAGTTTGATTTAAAGTTCTAGAATCACGCTGTGCATGAAGTTTTTTTGTATACTTACTTTCAAATCGAATTTTCATACCATAGATCATAATAAATATTACTAATACATCATACTTACTTCAATTTTTAATGAATTATATCAATAATAATTGTTGATTCAGAGGAGAAAATGTTATTGAGATACAACCATATGGCACTGACAATAGATTGTCTTTGTTTTCATACGAAGGGCTGCGTTACGGTAAAGTTTTCTTTTAATCTTCTCAAAGAGAAAATGTTCATTCTAAGTTGTTGTAATATAACTACAACTGCTCTTTATTTTATTTATTTTAAAAATTCCACTTCTCGCTATAAATTAATACAAAACGTGGTCACAATGTATATTATAGATAAAAATAATATATTGTACATATTATCAAATATTTGTCCTAGTATACGCCTTCTAAAAAAAAATCTTGAAACATTTAATTAGATCATAATGGTTATGCGTTATAAACAATCATTATTATAACTATTATTTTTTCAAATGTTTAATTAGTACTTTAGCTTCACAAAACAGCTACAATACTTTGTAAATATAATTGTGTTTTCTCTAGAAGTAAAAATTATAAAAGATACGAAATGTTGGCCGATGACATGAATCCTAATCCAGCTACGGAAACTCTCTTAGTAAATAATATATTGTGTATAAGCTCGCTAGATCTTGTAAAAGAAAAGGTAAAGGACCTACTAATCGCGTGGTACTTTAACCTTGAGTCGTGATTATTCCACCTACGCTATACCGAAGGAAATCACTGCTAGTACTATGCTGACCCTAATAAGTGTATATATGTCTGTACGTACTCACACATGAAGGAAGTGTCGTAGACGTAATTAACTTCTACTCGCAATTGCCATATTTCAAGTTCAAAAGAAACTTTTTGTTGAATTGCTGAAATAATAATATTCGTTAGAAAAAAATGATACGTATGAAGGGTCTTTTGTGAAATAAAATAGCCTGTTTCTTTTGGTAACAGCGAATAAATTATAGAATTTACTGCTATAATACACGATGATCTAATGCTCAAATTTCCTCTAAAAATACAGAAGAATCTAAAAATAAAGTTACTGTTTTACAGCGCAATAAAATCACGGAGTTACACACTTGATTGAATTATTTACAACTAATACTTATTTACAAATACTAATTTTATTACTATTACTAAATCTGACAACTGGTAATTTTTTTTTTCCATTCGTATATTTAATCATTTAAGATGCCTATAACATGCGTTGACTACTGTCATTTCAAATTATAAATAATATTTTGCGAAACACTCGATTGAGAACGTGAGTTGGTAATAATAGATCGTGAAAGTCGTCTCAATTATCGAGATTATAGAAGCGATGATGATGACGATGATCAGTAGTGTAATGACGGACTCGCGTGCGAATCGTTTATGATCGATGATCACGCCGGAGATAAATCGTCAATCACTTTCGCGTGTCTTACTATCATATAGCATATGAAATCTTGACGTTAGATGAAACTTTCTTATATGTAGTGCATAAAAGATATTTTCTATATTTTTCTTTTACAAAATCATTTTTTCATCTAGTTTTGATATCAGATAATTTATGAGTGAGCGCAAAATTAAAAATTTTCAATTCGAGAGAAGACCTAATTATTCTTTAAATTGAAAAAAAAGAAATCATAAAATAAACATGAAATTGCAATCAATAAAACATAGAGTATGAACTTATTATGAGGAATTAGGTATAAAAAATTACTTACATAATATTTTTCAAGAACGAAATAACGGAATAGTAAAATACTTATAACAGTGCACTTCAGCGTAGTACTGAGAGAACGTGCAATGTTTCACCACCGACTTTTAAATTGTATTACTTATAAGCCCTTTATTTTCCCAACTTAAAACTTTTTGGTGTTTTGTAGCTTAAGACTTACACTTTTCGATGGCCGGATTCTGGAATACGGATTTAAAAAATACCTCTTCCTAAAAAGAATTTTAAAATTACTCAATAGATAAGAAAAATAGCTAACTATTTGATAGCGTTCAAACGATTATTTCGGTTATATTCCTGGTTAAATTAAATTGTCATTTAAATTAGGGACTGGCCATAAAATGGACATTTCGCTTATATCTAGTTTTTGGTTCCCTATGAAACGCTTTTTCTCCTAATATTCGAACATTTAATAGATTGAAAAATAGAATGAGTTTATCGAAGATTTGCACAAGCTAGTTTTTATCTATTTAAAAGGTATTAGAGTTGGTCAGTTTTTTAAGTGAATAAATGACCAGTAAAAGCCTTGTTATAATGGAGAAGAGTGAGAGAGACAGAAAATAATGACAATAAAGATATTTTTCGAAATATCTATAAATGCTTTTTTGACCTTCGTATGTTGTTTATATTTTAGTAAGCTATCAGTTAAAGTTGAATATTTTCCAATTTAATGTCAAATTCGTTGGAAAAATTAAAAAGAAAATTTTGAGGTTATGTCATTCTAGCCCCAATCTGTTAAATATGAGAATAATAGGAGAAAAAGCGTTTCACCGTAGGCAATTAATTGGCCATCTTTCCTACCCATTTACTAGGAATTTGTCCATTTCGCGATAGACGAATTTCTACCAGGGAATATTTCAGTAAGACTAATTTAATTATTTAATTAGAAATTAGTCTATCTAATTATGAATGAGAAATAC
Organism: Torymus texanus; assembly: GCA_036873485.1. Classification (NCBI taxonomy): domain Eukaryota; kingdom Metazoa; phylum Arthropoda; class Insecta; order Hymenoptera; family Torymidae; genus Torymus; species Torymus texanus. The sequence goes on from JAYJLV010081530.1 coordinate 2,958, forward strand.
TGAACCTGAAGTACAATTAATTTGCAGTACTGTTTAACTCTTTACTATCATTGTTATACCTCTACTCCTCAAAAGAACAACCTTTTTAAGTGTATTTTATTAAAATATGAGTATAATACAAATGTCAAAACATTGAATTAAATAAAAAATCAGTTAGTATAAAAACGATTATTATTATTTAATTTTGATTAGTCATAGCCACTTTTTCAAATCAAATAATGCGATTAAATAGGTTTCGAAACGATATTTTTTAATTATAATCGATTTTTGGTGTTCTGAATGTGTTTGGATGAATTCGTCTTAGTCGGCGCTAAGCGGGTAATGTATAAGTGTAAGTATTGTCGTCACTTGATTTTATCTTGCTCATGCTTGTCTCATGCTATAAGACTTTTCCTAAAAATTAAAATTAAATCTAGTTTTTTTGACTAATAAATAGAACAACGTAATAGGGATAATTATTTTACAGATGTTGAATAAATAAATACATTTTTAACCTTTTTTCTAGTGAAACAAGCAATTTTTGTTAAAATAATGGTTTTTCTCTTTCACTGAAATTCTCTTAAATCTCACTAGCAAATTACAGTAATGAATATTACATAGCTATGATGTAGTCACTTGTACTACACGCACTTCATACAATAGAATGAGTTATAGGCGTTCAAAGTAATCTCACAGTCGCGTCTCACCTTCTCCTATAGCTTTAATTCGATGCTCGCGCCTCTATTATGATAATCGTATGCTGATTTTATCCGATGTCTTATATGGATGAGCCGTTGTACTGCTGCCTTTCTCGTCTCTTTAAAACGTGCGAAATCCTAGACCACTTAAGTTCGGATATAGAAAGTGTATCAATTAATATTGATTACTCGAATGCGATATACTGGCGGCAAATATTACTTTCATTTTTATCATATATTTAGCTGGATATGATGATCCGTGTAATAGGGTGAATTCATGAATCGAAGATTGTCCATTAATATTAATTGCAAAACATTTGATACAAACGTAAATTCATTCGATTAATTTCAATTCATTCAGATTGCTATGACTGATTTGATTTACCTCACTGAATAATTAAACATCATGTTTTATGGATCGCGGTATGAAATATGTATTTACATTGTATGAGAGTAATTGATTTTCTAATTTATTAATGATCTATTCATTGAACTATGATTTTAACAGTCCTCCCCAACGGAAAAAATACTTTCGAATTTGAAAAACCAACAAAATGGAATATAAACATTCTTTGAATTTATGCTTTTCCGTTTGAGACTAAAACATTTAAATCTATCTTTAAAATAGACGTGAAACAGTAGCCCAGATACAACGGCTACATACATACCATCACTACAATTAAGTTTCCGGACGAGTGTTGCGCAAATCTTGCTCGCTCGCATAAATGCGTAAGCTTGCGCTTATCTCGGCTCGCGCATCAGGTGTTACGATGATTTAGAGCGCTCTTACCGATTTGCCATTGTTGGAAATGCACGATTTCGTTATACATGGTCTTAGTCATGTCTAGAAACATGATTCTCATTGCATCTAATTAGATGAATCTATGTATTGTATCAGACACGCTTGTCTTCGAAATTCGAAAATGATTTTCATAGAGCGATGATGATTAAGTTGCTATTTTTTTATGATGAAGCTCAGAGGAATGATTCAACTTTTTTCGTCTTACATAAGTGAGAAGAAAACGAAAGTGCATATATGTACGTTTAAGTATTGGGTGACGCGAGTGTGGTTCAGGACGTACAAAAAGATTTGTTGCTTCCTGATATATCCACTTTCGTTTGGTATTATAGCATTTTCATGAATCTACTTATATAGCTGGCAACACTTCTGCAAATACATAAATATTGTTTTGGAGCTAAGTACGCAATGTGAACAAACGGAATTAAATTTTCTAACCTAATGTGGCAAGAGACTCGACAAAAAACAACGATGCGTCCACGTTGAAGAATCCTTCGCGACAATCCGAATTAGGACTTGGGTCGTTCATGCAAGATTTGCCATCACCCATCGAACCTAACAAGGAAGTCACTGTTTCGCTGATCTTTCGTCGGCAATATAATCGTCGCCACGCGCTCTTCTATGTATACACATATGTGCGCCTTGGTGGCGCGTCGAGTCAGGTTTTTTTTCGACTTAATCGCGACCGTAAATTTTCTTCGATCGGCGTAGGTGCCTCTTTCTCGCTAAACCACAAATCAATCGGGTTGCTTTTTTTTCTCCTGCTAAGCTAACTGCCAGAGAGATAGAAAAAGAAAAAAAGAACACCATGGCTATTGCATTGTCGCTACCACGCGGAGGAGGAGAGCTACATTCTCATATACACCCGTGGAACGGTGTCGATTCTGCGAGCCGATATGATCCAGGAGGGAGAGGGGCATAGAAGGTGGAGCTCGCTCGGTGGAATTTTATCTGATTTACATAATCGAATGACAATAAAATGTCTCTATAGTTTATAGCGGATCGTTTGCACCTTGTTTCTCGCGCCAGCGCGAGATGCGATTTTATAAGTGAATTAGATAACGGTGTGCGCGCTATAGTGTGCTGCCGATCCTTTATTAATTATACCACACACCTCGGGATTAAACATGTTAATTTGATAAAACTCTTGGTGCACGAGATCGTGGGTACGCCACGTGTGTAACGTTGTTCTAGTCTATGTGGACATGCTTGGCATCGAGATTATAGCTAGATAATTTCACTGCAAAAATGTGTTTACTATGTAGCCGATGGTGACTGTTATTCAGATATTGAATTATATCAAGTACTTTTCATTATTCTTCTTTCTCTCTTTTTAGAAGAAAATAATCGTCTAGAAAATATTTGTAATTGTGGTCTAGAAAATGTTTGTAATTTAATCTTTTGTTATTGAAGGTAACTTCTTTTGTAAATCAACTTTTTGCAGTATATAATGTAGCTCTATTGTAATTTACGCAAGGAAGATTAATAAATAATTTATTTTTCTGAAACGATTTACGTACTATGCAGAAAACTTTTGAAAATTACATTTATACATATTCTTTTCGTCGTCTTTTATAGTGGTGCAATTTCAATTACTTTTAAATTAAAATTACATAAAAAAGGGAAGTAATTATTATAAAAATTAAGTAGAGTATTTTGAAGATCACATTTATTTTTGTATTTACTCTAATGTATTACAAATTATAAATTAGTAGGTAGTATTTTACTACAAGGTAACGCGGTCATCCCTCAGGTTTCTTCTACGTTATTGCAACATATATACATGTCATCAGAGTACACCTGTACTTCACGATAGTCTTCAATCAACTTATAAGAGAAGCACCCGGGATACGGACCCTTAAATTTCAAGAAATTTAAGAAAATGTTTTTATTTGCAAACAAGATGCTTCTCGAAGTTTTAAAGATAGGGATTTTTAAAAACATGAATGGCTTATTATACCTAAATGTTATTCCTAAAGGTCCTAAAAATATCTACCATAAATAAAATGAAAGTAGAAAGTAAAAGCTTAAAATGCAAAACATGTCTAACGGTACTAAAAGTATATATCGCGTTTTATAATTCATTCTAAACTTATTAGTAATACATTTTGCTCTTGCTATATCTCAGTTACAAAAATTTAGTCCATCTTTATTTCTGTCCGGCAAACCTTAAACCATCTATATAAAAAATTAAAAAAAATTTAATAAAGAAATTATATTTAAAGATAAAAAAACTTTTTTCGAGTATTTATTATTAAATCATTGATATTTTCTTAAAATCTAGTTGAAAATAATTGTGAATTGCAAATTTACTTTTAAGGGTATGAATAAATTTCATAACATAAATGAACTTAAATTTTGTAAATTAAAATTCTTTCTTTTCTTTCGTTTTAAAACAAATGTAAAAAGAAATAAATATCTTTTTAAAAAAGTTCCTATTGTTGTAAGTAGTGAAGTATAGTACAGTTACAAATCAAACAAAATAGACTTTGATTTCCGACTGAGCGCATGCTCGAAGGGACTACTTCAAGATAATAATTAATTTTTCAATTACAACAGCACATTATTAAATATTATATCAAGGGTCTTCATAATTGCCGTGATACAGGCATCGTTACACTTATTTTATGAAATATTCTAAGAATTTACATTATACTGAAAACTAAATCCACTCGCGAAAAGATCACATAGATGACTGATGGTCTACTCTTTCCCTTACAATGTTATCTCATTTTTATTTACCGGATGACAATTCACTTATGTATAGGCCAATTTATCTATAGATAAGGTTACACACGATCGATACGGTGGGAACGATAAGAAAAAATTTAATTTAGTTTACACGTGCTAAGGATAATATTAATAAATTTCCAATGTTTTTAAAAAATGGTGCTTATGACTAAAATTGTAGTCTTATGCGTACAGCACCAACTAAACAATAGGTATGATCTTATATCGGAGGGGCTCTTTATGCTTCTCATTTTCGTTCATAGAGAAGATCAAATGTGGTCACTATTCAAGTTTAGAACTGATAATTTAAATATTGACAAATTTTCTGGTGATAGAATTTCTATGTTTTTTTATTCAGTCATTAAAGTAAAAAAGTTTGTAGAAGAAACTATACAAAATTTATATTTAAATTGGAATACTTATATACCTAGCTCTGCTTTACAATTTATAGGTATTGTCTGAAATATGCTTATTGAATTTAATAAAGAAGCTTGACAAAAGCTCTAGTATGAAAGGTGGAAATTTCATGAAATTGAAAAATAAACAAAACACTACGATAATTAATTTAAAATCCAAATAGTAAAGCAATCAATACAAAAAAGTTAAGGTAATAAAATTAGGTAGTCAAGGTTAAAAAACAATATTAACGCGGTTTGTTTAGCGATGCGTGCGAGAATCTCGGCAGAGCGTCGTGTCCTCACCCTCCGGCACCAAGTGATTTCGGACAGAATCGCATCTTTTTTTGCCTTAAACGTCTATACCAGGCAAGGACTCAGGTGTGCTCCTTAGGCCAGGGGTGGGTGTGTCTTCGACGGGGGTCAGCCGAGGATTCATCTCCCGTGAGAGTCTGGCACGTTCTAACTACCTTTACCAATGCGAAGAGAAGAGCTATTGTGCTCCGAAATCTGTTTCAGACTAAGACAATCATTTTTTGAATATAGAGGGGGCGAGTATCCTGCTCATCGATTACCTGTCACAGACGGCGCGTACAGCAGGATGGCGATAACCGTGCCGTTTAAAAGTTTGAATAAAGAACATTCCTCGTCTCTGTCCATCTGTAAGTTTTGCGGTACTTGTCCTTCAATTAGCAGTGTCTTCATCATAACTGTTGCAATATTAACACTGAATTTACTTTTAAAACGTACAACCCACATATACTTGAAAAATACATTAATTACGGTAAGCATTTATTTACCATCATAATGGGTTCTCTTCAGAGTAAAACTGTATTTCTGCCAAGTTTCATCCAAGCCTCTTACTTCGAATTTTGATAGTTTCTTTCAGCAAATTTAGTTAACTCTTACAATACTACTTTCTTTTCATCATTCATTATTCCATATTGATGCTGTGGTATTTCTCTTAAGATTAACAATTATTTTTATTGAATTTAAATTGAAAATGTATAACTGAATATTTTCGTTTGAAAACGTTAATCTATAAATATTTCTTTATTAAATAACATTCTTACCTTTTTATTTTCATTCTTGAATCTTAAATATCGCGAAAATAGTATATTGTGTACCAAGGGGCGTAAAGTGGCCCCCGTCCCTGGCTCGCAAACGCACTCGCCTTCGGATCGTGTTAGCTCGCCTTCGACTCGTACTGCAAACTCCACACTCGGTCTAAAAAAGCACACTTAGCTCTTGGTGCACACCATATTTTTTGTAACGCGTGTACTATTTTTGCAATTTTTTCGTATATTGAGCGGGGCTAATGTGACCACCTTCTGACACGGCAACCAGGTTCATACAAAAAACATTTACTACAAAAAAGAACAAAGATTTTTTAAACATATTTATCATGAAAATAAATATATATGATATTGCTTCAGTTGATTTGGAATCCGCGCATATACGTATATACGGAAAAAACTCGAAGCGGGCATTTTAGAAAAAATAACAAACATATTTTGTTTTACTTTGAAAATTTTTTTAAGAGATAAAATAAGGTATTTCCGTAAATCGTGAATACCTTGCTATATAAATATTTTTTTGGTTAAGAAATGATATTTTCAGTTATACAGGAGTATAAGTTGAGAACAGTATCAGTATTTAATATTGTTATTATTCTACTGTCTATATTTATGATAAACGATTTCCATAATATAAAACATTTAGCTTTACCCCAGTTATTATGGATTTTTGTAATAATTAAAATATGTTATACACATAATAACAAGTCTTATTCTATTTTTTCAATTTCTTTAAACATCTCTCCTGTACGTGGAATTTTAACAAAGAATAGCACCGTACACCCGTAGTTCATAATTAAATGGTCATTTACTAAACGCGCCGTTTCTACCTCATAAATTACCGCAGAGATCTCGACGATAGCAAAAATGCGTACCTCGCGGCATAGACAATTAAAACCACTGCAGCATTCATGGAACTCCTTACCTTCAACCTCCATTATCCTCTCTGACCGTCATCCTCAACATCGTAGCGCTATTTCCTCGTTCCCGCACATGCGCGTGAAAACGTGTGTCGCGGAATTTCTGAAACGCTCGCGTAGCTTCCTTAAACTTTTATTTATCGGAGAGAAAAAAACATAGTTTGCTTTGTTAATGGGTGTATGAACGTTGTTTTCGCGTTTACGTTGTCTTGCGTAACGTAAAGGTTTGAGGTTTTTTTCACCGTTAGTTAAATAGTTAATAAAGCGACTTTTTAATTACTCACAGCATCGAATTAATTGCTGCTTTCTAGTAAGAGAACCCCCGTGTGTACCGGCCGATGAGTGACATAATGACTGTCATTAATTTTTTGTGAGTTTAGTGGTTCATATCGAATTGATAAATCTATGGTCGTATTTTTTGGTATTGATAGTCGTCCAGTATGTAATTGATACTTAAATTTCAATATAAACTTAAAGTATTATGATGTCGAGACAGTAAGTTATTATTAATGGTTTAATGGCTGAAAACTGATATTTTGGAAGTTTGAACGGGTATTAAATTTTTTTATTATGACTGTACTCGAGATTACTGTTGGAATTACCATCATATTTATACAAGAATACTTACTTTGAAATATGTAAAATTTATTTCAAGACTTCAAGAACACTATGATCTATAAGAATGAATTATATAATTAATACATTGAAACATAGTATTTTTAATGAAATTACTTTTTAATTATGCTCTAAATATACGTGTATAAGAAGTAGCTAAAACTAGTCATTGATTACGGACCTTTTCGTAAAAATGAGGAACATTATGTCCCGTTATAATTAATTTCTCTTGTGGTGGGCAGGATACGTAAAACAGCCTCATAAATTTGATGATTTTTCTTCCAATCTACGCTAAATACGTACGTTATTAGCAGCACACAGTAATTTTTCCTGCATATGCGGTATTTTTCGTTCTAAGCGGAATTTGTCGTGAAAATGCGGTAAAATTTATAGTCGACGTTAACGTCTCTTTCGATATGCTATGCGGTAAAGGCCAATTATCCCCGACACACGTAAAACATCCCTTCCGCAGTTGAATTTTTTGTCCATATCGTCGTGTATTGAAACACGAAGTCGTTCATGACTCTGCTTGATTTAATTAAGCCATGCGCGATGAAATAAATTCTGCACACCTCTGTAAACCGTTAGAATTGAGAAACCAGTAATACACTTTAAGAAAACTGTAAAAACTTTTCACGTCGTAATTTATGCAACTGCGTGGTCGCACAAAATGAATGATTATATTACTATTTTAGTTTAGAATAGAGCTTGATTAAATAATAATTAGCGTTTTAAGAAAAAGGAAATGAAATATTAGAGCTTTGGCAAATAAATTCAAGTAATTATAACGTAGCTATGTATTTCTTTTAATACATAAAGAATTAGAACAATTTATACATCTACAAGTAGATCGATTGTTCAAATTTATATTAAAGGCGATTGTAGCAAACAAATATCATTGTGAATTATTCAATAACAATTCTATTAAAATTAGGCCTCTAAAGAATATTTAAAAACCTTACTCTTATATCCCGTTCTTTTGTTGATAAATATTTTAATTATCCCAAACAACCATCTCAAATCAACATTATTACACCAACATACCTCTACATTTTCACGTCACATCGAATGATTGCGACAAGGTGAAAATTGATATGCAAGCGCATAAGAGACAATATACATCGACTACTTACTTTTGTTCGCGCAAACATTTCGTATATATACACGCAGATCCTCGCAGCTGCCGAAGACGCGTCGCTCCTTTCTGTGCGCGGGTCGCGACCTGCTGAATAATTATACACGTCTTCCTTCGCGCCGTAATAGGACTCGAGTACCTATACAAGGCGGAACACAGCGAGCGAAAGAAATACAGAGAGAAAAGTAGACTTGTGCAACGCGCCCACGATGGACTCGAAGCAAGCGCTTGGCATGTCTGCGAGAGGATCTCCGTATTGTCTTTTATTTTGACCGTTTATGACGAGTGTTATGGTCGTGAGAAGCTATTTTTATGATTGTTGGTGAACTTTCTTTCATATGCTTGCAGATGATTGTAAAATTTAGCACGCATAATTTTCTTAGAAAGCCATTTTACGGATCGTGAGGGCGAATAATAATGTGTGAAATCTACGTTTACGATGTGTTTAAAGGATTTTTTTAAATGATTCGTAAACAATTCTAAATATGTACTAAAAAAGTATTATAAAAATCAATCTATTATAATTTAGCACATAATGTTCAATGTTTATCAGTTGTATAGTCTTTGAGCCAAACTGTTTTCTAAAAGAACTATACGATCAAAACAATCAAATATAGATGTAAAAGTATCGTACAAGTTTACTTTATTTTTATTTTATTCAAACAACTATTCAAGAAACTTATTTATTTACATATAGAATAATTTTTGATTAAAAAAAATTATAACCAGTAATAACGTCGTGGACCTTAAAATAATTTTTTTTTTAAATTACATTGTCATCTACTTGACAAGCGATTAATGACATCGCTCTTCACGTATAGAACCAAACGGTAGCCTTACGTACACACAAGATCAAACACGGCATTGTCTGCCGGCTTGTTATACATATCCAAGAATAATTGCCTCGTTGTCATCTGAGCGATAAACCATCTATATAGGATCGATCTCGTTGAGAAACGGCGACAAAAAAGAACACGCATAAACAGCTTCCCTGTGTAGATACGAGATCAACACAAAGCTATATAATCGATCCAAAACTCCACGTTCCCTTGACCTCAGCAAGAAATCACACGATGCAGACATCTCAGTACGCGCTTCATAATCCAGTACTGACCCACGCATTTAGGAAACTTATGCAACGAGGACTATACTCGACCGATCGACCTTCGCGAATTGCTTCCTCAGCATCGTAGACAAAAGATGTTGAAAACTCGGTGTACGTATAGACTCGCGATGTAAGTGAACGTCTGTTGTATACTGCAAAGAAGTACTTATACCTATCTATATATACATACATACACGTGAGAAAGTACAAGTACAGATATATAATAACGTGCTAGTAACGACATGCGGGAAAAAGATGGCCTTGTGCATTCTACTAGCAACTTATGTATACATTGCCGCATCCTAAACGTCGATATTTCGCGTCGTGAGGATTATATGTGTACGCTACGGCGACTCGGGCATTTCCAATTATTTAAACGACGGTAATGTTTGTCTGAACGGGTATACACACCCGTGAGTGTTTACATATCGCTGGCAATTAAAGTGATTTCGCACAAGCGCGCGTATGTGTGTAGCCTCTCGCGTGATTAATGAAAAGGGAGACTACGCGGGTAGCCGTGGGATTGTGTTGGCGGCGTATAGCAGCCTCTTGCCAATGATAAAAAGTAATGTCATTGCACAATTTAATGTACGTTAACGTGCTTGATTAAAATTAATCGAGTGTAAAAGATGGAGGAAAAATTAGCGGATTCGTTGCGCGCGCGCGCGCATTATTGCGCGGCAACTTGAGATCGTTGGCTTGGAGTTCTGCAATTGTAGATTGTTTGATTCGATAGTGAGAAAAAAGTTCGTTTATGCTTTGAGTAAATTCCAAGCTTTCGTTTACAATTAAAATTTATAATTTTTAACAATTTTTTTTTTTCAACTATCGCTTACTTAACTTCGTTAATTACTCATTGTTTGTAGTAAATCTTCTTACGTAATATATTCTTTATTCAATATATTAATATGCTTTAAACTTCAGCAAGAAACATTGTTAAATAAAATGAAGGATGTAACTCTTGCAGATGATTGCTTACTCAAGAGCAGATAATAACTACGAGCAAACTATAAATTAAAAATTGACAATTTAAATGCTCGAAAAACATGCCGCCAATATTAACCCTCGCATGCTGCAATTTGTTTTAAATCTTCTCAACATTCAAGACTGTTATCACAATACTTAGCAAATCAAGTAAATATAGGCGCACCTATAAATAGTCAATTATACCTTTTTCGAAAATAAATAACGTTGGTATAATTTAAAAATTTTCTCCTCGTGATTATTGTTGAAATTCTGTGAACGTATAGCACCAAACTCTATGGAGAGGAGAAAAAATATCAAGATGTCGATACCTACTCGATGTCTATCAACTTTAGCATAGAATAGGTCTGTACGGAAAATACGGGTTGCAAGTTCGAAAAATTTCAAAACTCACGATGTATATCGCATTGTATTAAAAGCCACAGTCGGAATCGTGACTGGTGCAATCGTTATACCGCACGCGCGCACGCGCAGTAGCGATACTTTCAGCGCTGCCTTTATCGATGATTCATCATAAGTGCTGAAATCTCGCACCGCTCGCGAGCGTATCCTCCATCAGGATTACATCGTCTATTTTGAAGTTTACAAGTAATTTAATTACGCCTTAAAGTTTATTTATTTTGAATCGACACGTTTTGTATATATTGTAAATGAAGATAAGCTAAATGAAGTTGATTAACAAATTTTGCATGAAACGTAGTTCAAAACATAGAAAATATTTTTTTTTAAAGTTTCATTCGCTTTAGAATTAAATATATATATATATATATATATACACTGTTAGAAAACTTCCATGTATATAGATATACATTGTGTATATTTTGAAACGCAAAATGTAAACATAGT
>JAYJLV010081551.1:0-14236 GCA_036873485.1 Torymus texanus
CTCTTCCGATATATATATATTAACAAGAGATTCGGGAAAAAATAAAATATATACAAAATAACGGTATCGAATTTACGAAACAAAGTATCAATGAATAAATTATATAAATAAAATATTATACAATTTTATTCTAATTTACAAACTTATTACTAATCGTTGCAACGACAAAATTATTCATTAATCCGTTTTCTGGATAAAATCTCTCTTTAAAAAATTACAGTTTTAAAACGCAATATAACTTTGCATCAGAACTTCAAACGTCCATTTACAATAATTAAGCGGTATTCCAGACATTAAGCGCACAGCCGCAGACACAGTCGCGCGCATCAGCCGACAGGCAAAAAACGCACATCGCGCGCATCAGACATAAAGGAAAAGCTTTTCATTACAAACCCTCTTCTCCTCTTCCTCCTCCTCCTCCTCTGCCCCTCAAGCTTTTCCCCTCCTGCTCCCCTCCCGCGTGCGCATAATAATTCGTAATCCATTCTCTGGTGCACCTCTTCGCGACGATACCCGCGCATGCGCGTGCTACTTGACAAAGGGAGTATCCGGCGCAAGGAGTAGGGGGTTTGTGCGGAATACCGGCGCGCAGAGGAGAGGATGCGACCTACGACGTCGCTCTCGTCGTCGTCGTCATCGTAGGAGAGACAGACAGAGAGAGAACTCGAGCCAGCAGAGAGAAGGATGGAATGGGAGAGAGAGAGAGAGAGAGAAAGAGAGAGATAGCATGAAACGGTTTATCGAGGACATGAAAGGGATGCGCGCCGCGACGCCATTCTCGCACACCCCTTCCGCGCCCGCGCACTCGTAGTTTAGGTTCTCGCTTGTTCACGATTTTCCCTTACCTTTTCCCGACCAACCTCTGTATACAGGTGTGTGTGTATGTGTTTATGTATATATATACACACACATACACCGACACGGCCGACACCGTCGGAGTTTTTATGCATGTAAGGACGTTACGTCGTGTGTGCTCTCGGATTTTCGCGTAAGTATACGTGCACGTAGAGAAAGAGAGAGAGCGAGAGAGAGAGAAAGAGAGAGACTGGCTAGCATGAAGCGCATCAGCAGTAGCACAGCTGCCGCTCGCGCGCGCGCGCGTACGTGCGCGTGAATTATTTATACGAGGGTCAGTTGGCGTTGTCGGGAGAACGCGCGAGAGATTCGCCCCCGCGTCTCTCATATACCGTCCGCGAAGGAGGTGGGGAAGGAAGTGTCCTTCTTTCACCATGAATACCTGAGATGAAAGAATGTGACCGTACATTTTTTATGATGGCCGATGTGCCGCCACCGTAGCCGCCGCGCTTGTCCACTGCATATTTCATCGAGAATAATGCAAATATGCGTGATTTTGCTTCGTTATTTATGTAGAAATCACTTTCAAGGAAATTACACGTACATTTTAAAATAGGGAGGGAAAAAAACGCACTGACGCTCTAAAAGTGTCTTGGTATACATTAAAGCGATTTCGCAGTATGCAAAAAAGACGTGACAAAATGTATAGAGTACGCAATTATATTGCCGCGCGCGCGCGTTCACCTTGAGTATTTATATATCTATATATTTCTTTATAAAGCTGATGGTTCGCAGCGACTATCTGAATCTCTTAATAGTTACTGCTAAAAGCGCCGACTGTACTTGCGTAAGCTATTATAAATGTAGATTTGGCATTCGTAGTTTAGTCTATAACTATATAACTCGTCGTCGTCGTCGTCGTCACTTTCGTGCGGAAATTGGGCGTGCTCGTCCAGAAAAACTACGACGGGCAATCTTGAGATCTATTTTGCATCTGCCCCGCCTACTTTGCCATGCTCCTCACAAAATAGTTTACTAAAATTTACTGTTATCCAATTAAATACTTCTCTATAATTTTCATGAAAAGTATACAAGGTTCCTTTTAGATTACGAACTTCCTAAGAAAACTTGAAATATTTCGAAGAGTTTATACTTAGAATAACTAAAAAAATCACAAAAATAAATTAATCTTGAGAAATTCACAATTGCAATTACCATATCATAGTTTTTGATCGGAGCATGTATTTATAATTATCTATTATTTATGTTTCAGGTGAGTAAGACAATTTGCTTCTTTGGAAATATCAGCACGTAAGTCATACAATCGTTCAACATTTTATGACACACTTCCTCAAGAACTGGCCGAAATCAAAATGCATGAAGCATCGCGTTCTACAGAATGTGTGGTAGTATCACGCACAGAAAAGATACAAGTTTGATGTCAACTATATATATGCACAGCATCCCTCTTGGCATCCTCTTATTCGCGCACGTCGCGTCTCTCTTTCTCTACCTCCTTCCCCGTACGCAATACTCCTTCATGCGTCAATTTCACTTTCCGACGTGTGTGCTTACACCTATATATATATATACACACACACGCGCATGTGCGTGCTCATATATACTAGACGTATAAATGCGCGAATTTCAAAACGCAGGCGTCAGCATATAACGTAAGCTGCGCAAGCGGGTATTTCGCGATGACGAAAGCTTCGCTGCGTCTATGCTCCTTCCTTTGAATGTTTATACACCGTTTGACGTCAATAATGGCCGTTTTGTATATATATACACACACACACGCACATGCGTAGATCGGGTATCTCGGCGCGTGCGCAAAATCTAGGATATGTACTAATTACTCGTGGAATTTCGATGAATCCACGTCTGCCGACAGTATTATAGTTGGATCAGTTGGCATATTTTATCATATATTATAGAGTCAGCCTGAGCTCGCATGCGAATCGAGGCTATTATTGCGACGCCGATAAAGGAGTGTCAAAGAGGTTTATTTATGTACTGTTTTGGTCGGATTGGAGAAATCGATTTTACGCCGACCAATAATTAAGCGATAAATGGACGATTCAAAAGACCTTTTTTAATCGAAAACACATTTTGGTGCCGTTAAAGAGCGCAGAACGTATATACATTTTTATTATGAATATTCTCTCGACATTCGTATTATTATCAACAAGAATTTTGAATAACCAAAACATATTTGAAATTTTGAGAAATTAAACATTTACAAAATTTTGTAAACAGCTGTTACATCAAAAGTATCAAAATTATACATGGTATTGGTGAATATATATAAAATTTTTTAATATCACTCAAATAATAACCGCGTAAAACTATACAATTTTATGTATTAATTGAAATATTATAATATTTTTAACAATAATTGAAAACGAATATTTAAAAGGCAATTATTATTTTAAAAGACTACGTATATAGGTATATAAGAAATAAATTTTGTTGAATCTATATATAAAATCAATAGAAATATTTTCTATATTAACACAAGTTATTTATTTATTATATAGCCAACTTTTTCAAAGTAGAGCAGTGAAGATAAAACCAAACATATATACAAATCCATTTTTCCTGGTGTAGATAAAACTATTGGTTTACTCATGAAAAATCTTTACATTCTAGTTTATCTAAAAAATATAATACAACATGGAAGCAAACAGCGATTTAAAAAAATTTCATTTATGTAACGTCATATATAACAAGGAAAAAAATACAAGCTTCTAAATGCTTATATGAACAAAGATATACCAATAAGTACATAGCTGTGAAACAAAAGCGAAAAAGGCGCAAAAATGGAGTAGCAAGGTAAGACAAGAGGCACGGTACCATCGAGGCAACTCTCCGCCCGCAGGTGAGCGAGAGAGAGCCATCCGTCCTCTTTCTCTCTCTCTCTTTCTCTCGTATTTGCGAGGGGGGTGTGGGCGGCAGCTGACAAAGCGGAGCGCGGGCGCACAACAATGAGCATTGTGATTTGCGCGCGGGTGTAGCCCGGCCGTGGCCCCCATTGGCTCCCGGCTCTCGGCGGGCCGACACCCAGCGGGGGTGGACGCCGCCTCCGAACGCGCAAGCGCCGCCACCGTTAGCACTGCCACCGCCGCTGAGACAATAAACAATGACAGAGTTGCCACGAAGGTACGACCGTATACCTGGCGCAGAGTAAGAACTCTCCATAAGAAGATGGAAGCTGCTGCACGATCGATTGGCCGCAGGACGAAGGAGGAAAGGCTTCTGTGCTCTGACTGCTTGGCTATTGATTTTTCGAGGGTGGCTCCGTGAGTGGCTTTTATTATTTGTTTTACGAGTGGCTGCAGCCTATATGCGCTGGAACAGGTTGTCACTTTTTTTTTCAGCGCATGGTCATCGATTTTTACAAACCATTAGCCAATTTTCTATTTTTTATATATTGAGTGAGGTACTTTGATGGTTGCTAAACAATAATGACAGAATTATTATGTAAAATTTCTTTCCTTTGAGAATTAAAAGCACTCCAACTTTATTAGGAATGTATGAGTGTCTTAGAAATGTGATTTTTTGTGAGAATTCCTCAGGAAGATTTTTTTAAGAGAATTTTTTATGTAAGAAGATGAGGTATAGAAAAAGTGTTACTTAAACATGGAAAACGTTTTCTAAGCAGAGACGTGCTAAAAAATAACATGGTATAAGTTGCATACTCTCTTCGTTAAAACGCACAACACAGATGTGAAGCTCTTCAAAATTAAAATTTCGATGATATCAACAGGTTGATAGTCGCAATAAAATATGCGTTTTTATAGCTGCTTATTAAAGTGTAAAATACTTTATATATAATTTGAATAAGTTTTATCGCAGCAATCCTGATAAATGTGCAGCAGATATGAAAGAGCATGTTAAAAGCGTAACAATGATTTGCTTTGACGGATTTTGATGGGAAGATCAATCTAAAAAACTGACTACTATTTTGTCAAATTTAAAACGGGGTTTCCCATATCCTGTAGTGATATCTAAAAAAATTTGTTTTTTAAATTTAATCACCAAAAATGGACTTTTTATATTAACAATAATCTAACTTTTCTACAAAAACATAAATGTCACTAGCATTGAATCTAAAAATAACCTAAAAGATAAAAAAGAAAAAAATCGTAGGGAAGAAACTCTCACCGAAGTCCTGCGAGCTTGGCAGCAAAATAAAACTCCGAAAAACAAACCTCATTCTATCCCGAGTCCTTCCGTATATATATATTCGCGAGAGCTCGAGAAACTACCTCGTGGTATAGGACTGGCGCACAGTAGCGGCAGCTTCTTCTTCTTCTTCTTCTTCCACCTCGCGAGCTCGTCCGATAAAATAAAGAAAGCGGCGCGAGCGCAGCAAAAGGAAGCCGGCGACGAGGAGGAAGAAAAAGAGAGGAGAGAGAGAGAGAGAGGAGCAAAGGCAAAGAAGCCACGGCTACAAAAGAGACACGGCGACTGTAGCCGTGCTCCGGAAGCCCGGGAAAGAAACGTAGGAAGGAAAGCCATCGCCGTCGTCGGAAAGGACGTTCCTCCTCCTCCACCTCCTCCTCCTCCTCGGCGAAACAAAGACGGGCGATAAAGCTGCCGCGGCAGCGGCGGCGGCGGCAGCGGCGCGTGGGTGTGCGGCCGCGCGCGCACGAGCGAGCTAGCGCGAGCTTTGAATGGGCGGAGTCTGGCCGACGGCGAAAGGGGGCGTAGATAATGGCTCGGCGCGCGCGAATGTCGGGAGAGGCCGTGGCAGCCGCCGCCGACGGTGGGGAAGTCGCGCGCGGGTGGGAGTAGCTCGGGCCGCGAGCGTACGTACAAGCAAGAGAGAGAGAGCGAGAGAGAGTGAGGGAAGGCGCGAGCGGGTGATAAGGGGCCGGGAGGAGGGAGGCAAGGCGAAGAGAAGAAGAAGCTCCCGGTGCTCTCTCTCTCTCTCTCCCTCCGCCGACGCTCTCTCAGTCGGTCGCCTGCACACACGCTTGCGCTACTCTCCCCGGCGCTGATTATTCCCATTGTATGCCCCCTCGCTCTCTCTCCCCTCCATCCTCGCGCGCACACGTATACGCGGCTCGGGCAGCCTCACACGTGCGCGCGCGCGGCGGCGGCGGCTGCGGCGGTGGCAGCAGCCAGCAGGCCATTGTCGGGGGCCAGCAGCCGTGTGGCACCAGTTCCTGCCAGGACACCGTCGCGTGCACGCGCGTGTGTGCAGCTTCTCTCTCGCGCCGCCACCGCCAGAAGCGAGTAGGGGGGAGAGTAGTCACAACACACGGGCCCGGTTGTTTTTTTTTCACCACGCGCACACGCGGCCGATGACTCGACGCCCAGTAGCAGCGCTGCAGCGGGGCTTTTCCCGTACTGGAGGATCCTGAACGGAGAGAGAGAGAGAGAGAGCAGCCGATGATCCGGTAGCGGATCATTATCAGCGCCGCCGGCCAGTGACGTCTCGAGCGCCAGTGCGCGCGCGTGGCAGTATAGCAGCAGAAGCAGCATCAGTGCGCGCGTGACGATACATACACATACACACCTGCTCGCGGTCTTCTTTCGTCGTTAATAGCCTTTTAGCGAGACTGTGAGGGAACTCGGTGCTTCCGTGAGGAAGGACATATATAGTGAGGGATTGAGTGAGTTGCATAGCGAGTGTCGTCGCAAAGCGGA
Organism: Torymus texanus; assembly: GCA_036873485.1. Taxonomy (NCBI): domain Eukaryota; kingdom Metazoa; phylum Arthropoda; class Insecta; order Hymenoptera; family Torymidae; genus Torymus; species Torymus texanus. Next base: position 6,454 of record JAYJLV010081551.1, read on the forward strand.
ATAATTGTCGCCATAAGGAGGAGGGAGGAGGCGCTGGAGGCTGGCGGAGGATCGCTCGTGCTCGAGGCCATCGCCGCTCCGCGACAGGATGATATGAGCACGATCGGCAGGTGAGTGTCGTCGTCAGGCACATTGTATTATGCTCCGGAATGTGGCAACGCGGCGGCTCCTTTATTTCCCTTGGCTATCCAGATTTTCGGAGGCAATATATCTCCTCGACCGCCGCCCATTCAGAGTTCCCCGACCTTTTCCCGAGCGCGGGATTCATGAGAGAAAAGCGACGGCGAGGTTTTTATCGATGCGACAGGTATATTGTGTCCCGGCTGTGGGCCAACCACATCATCGGCCCCTTTCGATTTGGGAAAGGGGATAAATTTTGTGGGCAGTCGACGGTCGCTACTTAGCGCGAGCAAGCGAGCGGTGAGGTTATGTTAACAACGACGGCTGGTTATATTTAAACATTAGCGGACATTATTAATAGATTTTAAATATAACTCATTAACTAGAGGTGCAGGAGAACTGTGACTACGCGCGTTATTATATGTATACTGTACTCGTATGTGTTGTCGTATATAATGCTCGCAATCTACGATCGACAGCTTTTTCCGTCTACTGTACATGCTAATGAGGTGATCATTGTTAAATTCGAACGGATATTTATCCTTTTTAGTGTCGTGATATAGAGTGACTAAGATGTACAGCGAGTAGGTTTCGATTATTGCCAAATCGCAGGCAGTAAATTGGGGGGAAATACGTTTGTTTCTTGGTTTGCGTGCACTCGGTAAATTTATTCGATGTTTTCGACGGAGTGACAGAATTTCTTATTAGTCATTCATTACTGAGAACGTTATACTTGAAATTTGTCGAAGGCTAAATCAGAAAGAGAAAAACCGCTTATATTATTGTTTGTTAGCAAATACTTGTTTTTGAGCTTATGAAATATTAATTTTACTGATAATAAACGCTATGTTTCTAAAAAAATCTTGATCAATCTATTTTGGAGCACATTATTCGATAATCTATATAATATACATTTTTATGAATACTATACGTTCAAATGCTTGAATCATAATGTGTCAAGGGAACATATGCTCAAAGAAACAATAATAATATGCACCACCGAATATTAATCTTGCTTACAAGTTGGAAATCCGGCTTAAAATAGTCTAGAGAAGGCATAGCAGGTTCAATCATTACTAAACACCCGAGCCACTAATTTTTCCCAAAGCTTTTTCTAGCCGTCGTTCGCCGAATCGAGCATGAATCACGGCATTGTTGTCTTGGAATCGCCCACAAGCTGACCAAAGACAATCCATCAGCTCCCTTCGCTTGCATTCCCGGAACGAGCGCCACAACACGTCGCACGCACATATATATACGTATGCTTATATACATACGTATGCTTATATATATATACGCAAAAGTAGTGCGCGCGACCGGTATTATGAATGGGGACGTTTGTCCGGGGGTATGCCCACTACTTTCGCACCTCGTATTACGGGGAATTTCGAGGGCAAACGCTCTGCTCGGGGAGCCGAAAGATTCGAAAGGCATTAATCGCTTCGGCACACACACACACGTAGAGATACACCGGCCAGCTGACACACGCTGGTGGTAAACGTGCGAGCGCGGCCGAATTCCTGAATCGACTTTGACGTATAGAATCCACAACATCTTAAGTACTCTAAATTTAATTGAAGCTCCTGGCGTCGCGCCAAGCCGAATAACATTTTTTTATACGCGTTTCCCTTCTTTCTAATTTTATTGCGCGCGCGAGCGGGAGAAGAGGGGGAGAGAGAGAGCGACAAGCTTATCTAACGCCGGCGCTGTGTATACCGCTGCACATGCTTGCTGCTGATTTTTGCTAAATTACACCGGCTCGCCGTACCTAATTGTGCATTAACTTTCACCTGTACATTTGGCTTTTTATGTGCAAAACCGAATAGAGGATCAGGTGATATGTTTGTTAATATAATGACTAAATTATTGCCCGCACTTAATGTTTATCGAGAGAATATAATAAAATTTATATTAATTAAAATCCGAGTAGAGTTTTATGACTATAGATAACGCTTACCGCTTATTAAAGATTCGTTCAATAAATATATCGCGGGCTTTAAATTTCATTTCATTACTAAAGGTTTTAGTGTCCGCAGCAACGGCGAGGGAGAGAGAGATGAATTTATCATTTGCGAACACGTAAACAACTGAATATTTTACTAATACACTTTTGAAAGAGAAAATTATGCTAGCAATATAAATGTCATCGTGGCGTAGCTGACGAAATTCTTATTTTAAGCTAATTGCAATAAATTACTTTTTACAAGAAGAATTCGTGTTAGCATGCACTCATTCACGTAAAAATGTGTTTACACGAGTCTCAAGTACCGCGTAATCATTTAACTTTCACTTAAATAAAATCAATGAGAACTTTATTTTTGTAAATCCAGATAAATGACTTGCTCTGCTCATTTATACATCAGCTGATGATAAATATTGTGAAAATACGGAAATAATTTCATTTCGACGTTTCATTACGCTCAATAATATACAAATAATCATTAATTATTGAAAAAATTAGCATATTTTTATGTATTCGTTAGTAAATACAACATTCACTTAGACATTTATAATATCATACGAAATTTGTTTCTATTAACGTCCCATCCCATTGCACATGTGCCACAATACAGCTTGAAAAATGAACTGATTAAAATTACACAAGCCAAAACCCCCGTCGATCGTCCAATGCACCCCAATCATTAGCATTCCAACAAAAGGATTTCCGTCATCCCGCTAAAATTCAAAGCGCGTCACATACATATATATATGTAAGCCTCTAGGTATCATCGACCCCATTGCACCATACGGCCCATAAACGAACATAAATCACCCGCCAGGAGACAACCCGTACCGGCTAATGTCCCCAGTAGTTTGCACTAGAGATCAGCTCCGTTTCGCTTCGAAATTGGAACAATGCTGATTTAACTGGCGCCTCAACGTATATATATATATATATATCGGCACAACAGGTCCGATCGACACGAGATGAAAAACGGGGAGGGAACACATCGACCGTCTGCTTATATGTATATGTGTGTGATGAATGCCTGGTGTGCGTGCGAGGCCATGTGTTCACTCCGCGGAGAATGAACCCGAGGACGAGGGGGGCATACATACATACACGAGCGCGCGTCTGCGAGAAAGAGGGAAGATACATATATGTGTGTAGCAGTGGGGCTGATGTGTGCATACTTTGCTGTATAGACACACGCGTGGTGCTCGGGCGAGAGAGCTGCACGCGGAAAGAGCGAGGGAGGGAGAGTGCGCGGTGCATTTGACCCAGTGACCCTCTCCGTCGTTTCTACCCTGCGTAATATTCATTGTCGCCTTTGACTTTTTCTTGCCCCTGGATTTATATAGATGTCGAGAATGGTTAAGATTGGTGGTCCTAAAAATAATCGGGTTTCCGATAGAGTCAGAATCATAAAGTTTGAAGAATAATATCCATGAATTTATTTAGACAAAATATAGACTTTTCCTATTACGCATTTGAACTACTGTTTAAATGATAGCCTCGTTTAATCTCTTTATCATTGTTTTTTTTTCGAATTTTTAAAAAAATGTTTTTGCAGACTTTGTATAATTACACGATAATAAATTTTATTTGCCAGATAAGCTCGTGTATAATTGTAAAAGTAAACAGACACTCGAGAATATTACTTAACCGATGGTAGAAGTACATATTTCTATATAAATACAGAATTCCTTGAGCGCGACGTAGTTGGCATAATTAATTCACATATCATAATAGACTATATAAGTTGCGCAGCAAAGTATAGTTGAACATACGATTATGTGCAAATTAACGCACACTGAACTAATAATCCACGTGAATTAGCAGCGATCAGCCGTATCGGCAAAGATCATACGTCATCTCTCGAGGCGTAACAAACCGTAACGTTTCCCCGGCGATAGCACGCGTGCTATATTGCATAATCGGGGCAATCGAATTCCTTCCCAATAACGCCCCCCTTTCGAAAACCGGCTGCAGCAGCAGCAGCTCGACCCTTCCCGGCACTACCACATACACACACATGTCCACGGGATAGCCATACACGTACATTCCTCTCCCTTTCTTCCTCCCTCGTATATTCTCCGAGGCGAACACTTGACGCGGGAACGCGCGCGGGCCCTAAACCGATCGTGTGACGCGCATTTAGTGAAAAAGCCGGGGGGCTTCTTTCTCTCTCTCTCTCTCTCTTTCTCTTTCTCCATTCCTTTGTCGATCGCGCGTGTACGACAAGCACATGTTCTAAACGCGAGAGCCCCTTCTGGATTTCGGTTACCGTGTAGGTGCACTTTTGTTCGGCTCCAATGCCAAATTTCGTTGTTATTTTCGTATGAGCGCGGGACGCGCGCGACTACGACGCGGTGCTAGTTGTCGTATAGACGACGACGCGGCCGATGTACAAAAGACGCTGAGGATTTCCACGGCAGCAGTTTCTAAAGATATCGCGCGTCTTGACGTCACTATATGTTAACGCGAGCTTTAAGCGAGAACCTAATGGGCAGCTGGAGGTCCTTGTTGTTTCTTACGATGCTTTCAGTGCATTCTGATGCGCGTTGCACTCGCAGAGCCGGAAACGAGACACTTTAATTTACAAACAGCAACAGATTTTTGAAATATATTATTCTTTGAGCTTGATTGGCTTTGAATGTGAATTTGTACTTTGTAGAGGAATGGTATATTTATAGTAGAAATAAATGCTCTTTCAAGTCTGAATATTACAGAATAATGGAACAAGAATGTAACGCAGATTTTACTGGCGGCTGTTATAACTTTCCGGTAAATAAAAATTTTCATTTAAACGGTACTCTGTAGATAGTACTTGCCAAAACAAACAATAAACTATTACTAATAATAGATTAATCTTTTACTTTATTGTTCATAAAGTTCAATACTGTAAATAACATTTTATAAACTCTAAAAAATTTTATTCTCAGAACGAAACGATGATGTTTCTTCATTTTTGAATAAAAAAAAGTCCGGTGATGACTTCTTCTTTCTCGGACAGATCATCGAATTTCACAAGTATAAAATAGATCAAGAAGGAAAGTAAACAAGGCGGAAGAAAATAACATTCTTCCCCATTGTTTCTAAAAATAAACCGTTCGGCGTGTGTACACAAACAGGCGCGAGCCGACACTGTTTGAAATAATAAAAATGAGAAACCAATGATGACCAAAGGTAGACGACGCGCAGCAGGAGAATAAGATCTAATTTTATGCATTATTTCCCGTAATAAATTGCGCTCCGGTTCGCTCTTTTGTGCATCAAATGAAATCATCATCCGCACTTCAATCGCACTGCCTCGCTGTCTCTCTTATACACTCGTGGATTTCGCCGCTATGAAAATACCATTGTGCTTTATTAACTCCCGAGCCGCAGCGCAGCTAGGCAGGCGTACACTAAATATATATGCATATATATATATATATATATATATATATATATATATTTGAGAACGTCATAATCAAGAGTACAAAACCCGAGATTCAGATTGAGCACACAAAGCTCGTCTCTATGACAGTTTTAACCAAGCGAATATCCTCGACCGCTTTCCCCCGCAGCTGTGTTCTCTTCAACACACATATTATCTCTTTGTCATTTTTTTTTTCAACGTCTCATCTTTCTTCCTCGTTCCCGTCTGTTTATATATTCTTGGAGATAAATACGAAATTTTTAGATTGATTAAACAAACTTTAGATTGTGATGGTTAGACGTTTTCGTGGTTAAAAATTAGCTTGGTTAACTTAATTATATAGCCCGCGAAACAATTATTCGTACAAACGATAATGATGTTTAGCGCGAAAATTTCTATAGTTGCACCGTGACGGCATTCAACGCCGAGGCTACTTAGTTGTTCTCGCACGCACGGCCATTATCATAAACCACGGACAAACGACAATGTATGCAGTTAATTAAACTAGATAAATTTACGACGTGTTTTTAGTCCAAACGACTGCAACTTTAGTCAAACTAAATAATGATCTCCCCCGCGGTACTAAATATCTCTCAGCCGAATTTCACGGTTGCTCATTTTTACTAAAGAAGAAAAGAAGGCTGTCTCTCTTTCTCTATTTCTCCCTCTCTCTCTCTCTCTCTCTTTCTCGCACACTGTATGCGCACACATCCATCCGCTCGTATTTTCCTACGCCCCTTTCTTTTCTCATCTGGCGGACGCTCGAAGACGCGAGCGTACGCGAGAGCACTGTTATTTTAAAATAGTACTCGCGGCCGTAAAAAAGAATGATGAGCCCCGAGAGAAAGAGAAGAGTGTATGAGAGGGAGAGAGAGAGAGAGAGAGAGAGCACGCACATTACCCGGGTCGCTGATCCCTGAATTTTGCGGCTATCGCGCTGGCCAAGAGGGAAAGAGAGAGAGAGATTCGTTCGAGTGATGACATAATTCCGAGCACGGGTTGCTATTGTTAATACGGCTGGGCAAATAGCAAATAAATGGAAAAGAAGCGGGGGTAGGCCAGAAATTGGATTTGTTGGAAAAGTTGAAAAGAACAAGAACTTGTTTTACAGTTATGTAAAAATATTATGCGATTTTGTATAAACGGAAATTATATGACTTTGATCAAGCTATAGTCTTTTCATATTTTTGATTCGTTATTGTAACTGATGTTGCATTATGAATAATAACAAAAACTTTGAGAATTTCAATAGTTGTAAATATTAATACAAATTTTACATTTTGATAAAAATGAAATTCTTGCCAAATACTCATATTTTTTAAGGATTACGGCAAAGCTTTCAGCGTTTAAATCACTCGACAAAAGGGGAAAATATGTTTGTCTTCGAAAGTATTTATATTTCGAAATGAAATATTAAATTGTTTCAACTTTATTTTATTAAGAGTTTAATTAATTTACTAAAAGAAAAATCATAAAATATTTTTTAAACAGTTTTTTAAAATAAGATGATTCTTTTATAAGGAAAGATTTAATCAGAGCTCATTTCCTTACTGATCAATAAACACATGCTATCTTTTAATTATATTGATTTTGATAGACTCATTAAAAATTTTCAATTATAAATAATTTCCATTAGAATAACTAATGAAAGCTGTGAAAATTATGTATAATATCGTATCGTCTTTCTGATGAACAAAAAGCTGTAACCGAATGATAACGCACAGCTCATTGTAAGAAATATTTTAAAAACTTCATTGATATTTCGACACCCTTGTCGATGAATGACAATCTTGGAAGTCCACGTGTATATCTTGACGCAGGAATATCCCCAATGTGTTGTCTCACAATTTGTGCTGAATGACGTAAATCAACCCGAAAAACGAATCACTACAGTGCTGGTGGTTGAGGCGCGCGCGTGGCTCATTTATGCTGGCGAGTCGTTGCAAACTCTGGCATTGCGAAATTGATAAGTAATGATATGCGTAATAGTGTATGGCTTTTTACTTTTTATTTACAAGAACAATGTATTTCGTTTCGAAATTTTCTATCAATTACATCCGATTTGGATTATTTATTTATTTATTTATTTATTTTTTATTTATTTATTTAAAACCAGAGTAAGGTACAATATATCACTATAAAATTTGTAATAATTGTAATTATCTTACATTACGTTAGTAATCCAGGAAAGGAAACAATTCTTCCTGCGGGCTGATCCGATTTACTTAAGACTAGTCTTAAAACTAATTCTAAACCTAATTCTAAACTTAATACTAATTAAACAATATATAAAATTT
>JAYJLV010081571.1:0-14233 GCA_036873485.1 Torymus texanus
TAACCCGTTTCATAATTAAATTAAAGAATACGCTCTAAAATAAACGCGAACCGCACTATCAGATAAGTCCACAGTTCTCGGAATAACCAGATAAATACATACTTTTTTGAGGTCTGGCTCGTTCTTCACGCATCAGAAAATGTAGTATTATCAATTCAACCCAGCGTGTAAATATGTGTTTTGAATGTGTCAATTGACTGGTCAAGTATCGCGACGCATCTCGTTTCTCCCGATCTTACATATAAGTTTGAACGTTAAAACCCGTTTTTCTCGGAAACTCGAAAAGTGAACTTATTTCGGGAAGCCACAGATATGATAAGTTATATCTTACCGAGATTTAATAATATTTATTTTTCATGAAACTATTTATACGATTTCTTTTAAGATTACAGACAAAAATTTTGATTGATTTTTCAAAATTAAATAATACAAGTATACTACACGATATGAATACAAGAGAATATCTATAGAGTGGTCCGTAGCTCAGGCGGTTACGGCGTCGGTTTGTTTACACCACAGTAAACGCCGCACTTAGCTTCCCGAGACAAGACTGCTCGAGGTTATGGGTTCGAGCCTGGGTCACTGCTAAATTCCGGGAGACGTTTTTAAAAAAAATGTCTACTGGTTTTTTCGATGGCGGAGGTCGACCTCCATGATCGTCCACTCCTATACAGTTCAACCACTACAGTACCAAACACGAGTTTTAAATAGTTCTAAATACGTCGCTAATACCCAAATGGGGGATGCGACGCTAAATAACCAATTAAAAAAAAAAAAAAGAATATCTACATGCCTGTTGTCAATATTTTTATGCAAAATACAATCTGTATTATTATCATTTTTTTTAAACTTACTTTCATCCTCAACGAATCGTCTACAACGAAAAAGCCGAATACTAGAATTACTACAACGGATCCATAATTCAAGACGGCAAATATTTCGTACACCACAACCGCATATCACAAAGCTAATTCAACGCGTCAAAAAGCCCCATAGAGGCGCTCCAACCAACCCTGCCGTGCAATGTACACACGCGAGACAGGGACAGACTATATAGCAACGTCGCCGCGGCAAAGTCGCTGTATCGTATCATGGCTCGAGAGTGAGAGAGAGAGAGAGAGAGAGAGAGAGAGAGCTCTGAAGCTTTCACGTCGGAATCATGCATGCACCCTGTCTTCGTTGCTAGCGTGTTTGTGGCTGGAGCGTGTAGGCAGAGACGAAGGGCGCACACTGGGTGATTCGCGTTTAATCGTTACAAAGCCGCGTCGCGTCGCGTCGAGGCGAGGCTGCGCTTAGGTTACCGTGTGCAACGGTTGCGCAAGAGAATTTTGAGTTCGGTGCGTTGTCGCTTTTTTTTAAGAAAATTTATTGAGGAGTACGAAGCATAAATGTATCCATAAGATCAGAAACATGAAGATTGTAACTAAACAAAAAATAATCCATTAATCAAAAATTTCTTGTGCCAAATAGTTTACAAAAATTTATAAACATATAGTGAGCTCAATGTACTCTTCATAAAACTGAATATTATTACGAAAAAAATAAAAATTGCACTTTTCCCAGAATTAAAGCACCAGCAAACGAAAAACCCCTCGAAATATAAACCATCTTATCCAATAAAGCCGGCGAGCAAAATTTTATTCTCCCACTTTTCTCTAAAATAAATCCTAACGTTTTTATCACACTCCCCACCAGGACGACTTCTGCATCTCCACCATCTCCTCCCCTCTACGCTGTCTGCTTCGTCGCATTGCACTGAAAGTGCGCGAATATATATACACAAACCATCCGCGAGGTAAGTACGTATATTCGCAGTCGTGTAAAGTGCAGAGTAGCTTCCGCGATGCGAGCACAACAATGTCCGCGCCACGCCATCCTCTTACTTCCCTGGCAGTGTGCATGTATATGTATATACGTATATAGGCACTGCGTCTGCGTGTCTCCGAAAAACTTGAAAAGTAAACTGCTTCGCGGTCGCGAGTTCTGATGTGACAATTTCGGGCGCGGAATTGAAATCTCGATGTGAGAAGTGAGATATTCGCAGCCGGGAATGACGGTTTTGAGGGATTCTGTTATTAGGTGTCGCATTTGAATGGGGATATGAATTCGTTGAAATGGGAACAAGTTAGCTTTAGAATTTTAACAGACATTTTTAGTTTATTGCGAAAAATATTCTTAAGAGATTCATTCATTTGAAAGCAACTATATAGATGACGCTTATGATTTTTAATACCATTTAGGGATTTCAATAAGACATTCACAAAAATACCAATTTCATGTTACTGTCTGATCAGATTTATACTTAAACTACTAAAAGTTGCTTACTCCTTAAAAATACGTGAGATTTTATTTATTACATGTCAATATTCCCTTATGAGGAAAAAATAAAATTGTCTATTGCGAATAAGTTAATATTTATTCGCTCGTCAAGTAAAAACTATATTTTTGACTTGTTATAAGAAGAAAAATTATTTTACTTACTAAAAAGATAACATTGTATTATTTGTAAAGAAAATTACATTTACCCTATAAGTGAAAATTTAATATACCGTAAGTCAACTCCTCCATTATGCAATTATTATAAATTAGTAAACAAATTTTCGAAATGATACACGAAAAGATAAAGTTATACAGAAAGCATGTTTCCCTTGTGGGCTCATAAAGAACGGTTGTAAATTCGTAAGAACATGAATCTTGCTAAAAATTGAAATTGTTATTGTTACTTAAAAGTAAAAAATTATTTAATTGTTTGCAAAACCAGTGAAAATTTAATTTATTTATTGAAAAAAATGTTTAGTTGCAAAACAAGTGAAATATTTATTTGAATTTAGGGAACAATGTTGTCATGTATCTAGCTAATAGAGATAAGATATTTACTTGCTATGAATAATAATCATGATAATGATAATAATAATTTGAAATCCTGTAATTTTTTAAAAAAACTTCTTAGAAATATATTACGCTATAATGATGATCTTGACTTGGCAGTAATTATTTTTAAGACCATCATTTTCTTCTTCAACCTAGAATTTCCCACCTTGCTCCAAATTATAGTTTTCAGCTACAGTAATTTTCTAAAAAAGAGCATACCTTTCACACCCGTGCACGTCACCTAAATGAAATTTGCACTAAAATTCTTTTCTGACGACGCCCTCAGCAGCATTCAATACGTGCCGTAATTAATGCCAAACTTAATTGCACCGAATCTCGAAATAGACATTCGAAAAATGCAAATTAACGCTAATGCAACCTAGCGCGGATGTTCCGCCGGATACACGATGCGCCGCGTCACGCCACGCTGGAGCCGTACAAAGACCTGGTGATGCGCCTCGCGATAAACGCGCGTGCGAGAGAGAGAAATTCAGAGCAGCTCGTTTTGAGGCTCGGCGCAATTAACTTGCGCGCGTTGACGTTAGTCGCATATTTTAATGGATCTTAATCCGCACGCGCCGAGTTGAGCCGATACTTAAGTGCGGCTTTCGCGTCAAGTACGTTCTGTCTCTCTTCCTTCCACGCTGTAATTCTGACGGATCAGGCGCGCTTCATCTGGTGGCTCGACAGAATTTTAGACGCGAATTGCGGATTTCGAGGTGGTAAGAAATTTAAAAGGTGTTTTAATTATTGTAAGCTACGTGTTTCGCAAGTAATGAAAGATGTAGAATATTGTAGAAAAAAAAGATATTGTAAAATAATTATTTTTATGGTTAGACATGTTGTGAACGATAAGTTGAAATTACTGAAAATATCTGCGTAGTAATGAACGTTTTTACACAGCCTATTATATTTTATACATTTATCCGTTGAACGTGTAATTCAACACATAAATTATCCACAAAAAAGTAAAATAATTAAACTTTTTCCCGCATTTTATAACACTCATAACTTTTCGCGACCCTTTTATTATAACAAAAACCTGCTGAATTTCCTGCACACATCACTTTTTACTTATCAAGCAGCATTTTAATATTATATTCACCGCATTTACATAACGCCAGCCAGCTGGTCTCCGTTTAACGAAACCTGCCGAGCTCACATGTATGTACGTTGAACTTCCGCGCGATTATCTCCGTAATAATAATATAATTGCATAAATAATTAAAACGGGGAAATTCCGGGAAAAGCCGAACAGCAGCATCGATAAAGCGCACGCGCGCACGATAATGCGATTGCTCGCGTGACACCTCGCGGCCAATGAGACGTGCAGTGCGCGACTTCTCTGCGTGACGCTCGATGTTGGCAAACAGTGGCGGTGGTTGTTGGTAGGCCGAACGTGCTGGCGGCTATTGTGTGCAATAAAATTCTAATGATTAGGCGTTGGGTGATAAGACTGTGAAGTGTGGGACTGGCGCGAAATTCCCTTGTATATCGGCATGATAGAGAAAGAGTCAAAGAATTTTATTTACTCGGGTTCTGGAAGATATGTTTTACTAATAGTAAATGTTGAGTGATTATTAAAATTGTGTATAAATGTATTTGACGTTTTAAATAATTGTATGCCTGGCAGAACTTTGGTCGTACTACTTATGAATGCATAATTAATTCAAAAGCTTTTTTGTCATAATTATTCAGGATTATGTACTATTAAGGCGCAGTGCTTTTACGGTACATAAAGTGCTTTAAACATCTTAATACAATACTTACAAAGCTTGAAAGTGAATTTTTCTCGGGAAATCAATAAACGGTACAAACCTGGAACAGAAAAGAACAAAACCCCACATTATTTTCAAACCAAGAAAACAAATTCCTTAGACATATATTTTTAATGTCATAACAAGGAAGGTACACACCATTACCGCACTTTTCTTAATTTGCAAAATGAAAAAAAAAAATTACAAACAAGAAACGCAAGTCCGGAAAATCTACAAAGCGACGTTTCTCCACTTCGCAGCCGCAATACAAAACCGTCGCAAGACTCCACGCGGCCACCACTCTAATAACAACAACAAAAAAAAGGAAAACCACCCCTACGGCGAAAACAACAATAGTAAAGAAATTATTGTCTCTCTGCCTGTATAATCAGCGCCCGAGCGACCGCGCCCAACTGCATGTTTTTTTTTTGTCTTCCGCAGAAGGAGAGAAGGAGGGTCTCGTCGCGGATTAGCCTTTAGCGCTCGCGCTCGCAATTTTAGTCCCATTTACGAACGGCGAAGCGAGTGACGAGGGGACGACGGGCTGTGCGAGAGCGAAGAAAGAGCAGCACACAAAGAGACGCGGAACACTTGCTGCTATTGCCTCGAGTTTACAATACAGGATTAAGCGCGCATCTCTCTCTCTCTCTCTCTCTCTCCCCCCTCTCTCTCTCTCTCTCTCCCTCTCTCTTCTCTCTTTTCCATTTTAGTCATTCACCCTCTGCAACTCTGGTCTTTTATATTTTCGAGAAGTTCTTTATGCCCGCACGATGTGTCTTTGTGTTTTCGCGGACGGTGGAAAGGTGAGTCTGCGTTTTCGCTATCTAAAGGTTTAGATTTAATGATGATGTAGGTTTTAATTTACAGATTTCAGCTGTAAAATATGTTTTTGTAACTAAAGCATAGAATTGAAGTTTCTTATGTGAAATTATCCATAATTATACATAAAAGTCGAAATAATTATACCAATATTTATACGTTTATTCATACCATGATTTTTCATTTAAAATATGTTTCTTTCTTGTTCTAGCATAAATACACACGTTAAATAAAAATGAATTGTCAAATTGCCATTATTCTGCAATGGAATGAGTCAAACGTGAAAAATATTGCGTGCGTGAATACAGGATTTCTAAAAATACGTGTATTGTTTAATACAAAAAACTGAATTAGATCTCGATGATCAAGGCAAACTTCAAACTTTCAATCAAACAACCTCAACCATTATCTTCCAGGACCCAAACCCTCCATAATACCACTCACACTTACACACTCTCTCACCCTTATTCCACCTCACTCTTCGACCTCACTATTTTTTCTCCCCCTTAATCCCTTCTCACATTTCCTGCTTCTCCTCCTCTCCCCGTATATTTATCACGGCCAGTCGGTGTACACGCGCGCGCGCAAGCTCTGACAGAAACTTAAATCTCTTGATAAGCTCCTCGCGCCATGAATTCTCGCCTTCCGGGGTATATCCTCCTTGGTCCCGAAAAATGTATTTCCGCCAGGACGTGTGAGTAAGAGGAAGAGATAGAGAGAGAGGAAAAGGAGACTTCCTTTGCAAGTCTATGAACGGTTCCGAAAAATTCAGTGAATTCGTGGCAAGAGGAAGAAAGAAAGAGTGTGCAACTCCTGTCGTACTTGCCGCCGGTAAGAAGTTTTCGTAATGCTCGTGAAGAGGAGTTTTGGTAGCTCGACTGTGTAATGCAAGCCTTGTACAGTGGTTCTTATGAATTTATGGTAGGGTGGAATATGTGATAAATGTCTGATATTTAATATTAGTCTGCTTAAAATATGTTATGCAATGTTTACAAAATTCTTAAAATTCATATGAGTAGCGAGAATTATTTTTATTTACTTAGAGTGAAACGATGCCGTACAAATAAAAACCTCCTACATGCGTATGTACCACCTAATAAATATTACAAGTAAAAAAGAAAATATGACATTTTTAGTGATAACTTATGTTTGATAAGTAATTAAAAACGGAAAATATTTACATGAAACTTGTGAGAAAGATGATTACATAGTCAAACTCTAATTCGTAGTAATAAAATAATGAAAATTGGATTCTAAATAAGAGTTTTCGATGATCTGAAAACCGTTGCTAATTCATTGGCACGTAGTTTCCTCAAAATTAATTTACTGATTCCTTTAATTAATTTTCAATGCCAATATGTAAAATTTAAGACTTTATTTTGTACGGGGAGACTATGGTAAATGAATAAAACAAAACTAATTTTTTAAGCTCTGAATGTTTTTCTTAAACCATTATGTTAATATTACGTAAATATTACGTAATTCGAAAACCTTGGAAGATTCGTTTTCTTTGATAATTTGTAGTATTTTAAATACTTACGAAGTATAAAAACAACATTTAATTATCACCTTCCATTACTGTTTAGTTTCACCTTACAAAAGAAACATAATGCAACCCTGCATTATTATAAATCAACGCAATGTAATAAATTTGTCAAGGTGATATTTCAATTTTAAAATTCGAAACACGCCGGACGTCCAATTTTTAATGCTCAACGTAACCAGAAGCACACTCTGCGCTAACATCACATCCTCTCTCTCTCGACCCCAGCCCATCGAAATATACACACACACGTGTACAAGGCACTCACATGCGCGCACGCGAAACTATGCTCTCAGAGGGGTCGGTTCGAGGGCAAATTCAGGGGTACGACGGCTCTCGGTACACACAGACTGGCCGCTACTGCCGCTACTCCTGCTGCTGCGTCACATGAGCCGTGATGGTCAACGTACCATAACATTACATCCATCCCATATCCCAGCACCCGGCCGGCTGGCCGCGCGGTATTTCTTTCGGACACGCGATGCGAAGCGACGCGCCGGAATTGGACCTGGCCATTGTGTGCGCCTCTATGTATAGTCGTACATACACGAGCGCACGCGCACGAGCGCGTTTGGAATTATTCCTCGGAAATTTTCCGACAGTGCTACTATTGCTGCTGCTTCGTCTTCTTTTTCTTCTTCTTGGCCTTGCTTCTTGTGTTTTCTTCGTTCGTGCGGAAGGAGAGAAGGAATGAGGCTTGATGCTAGAGCGCTGGATTTCGTGCTGGCTTTTTACGACGGGTGTACCGAATTTCCTGATTATGGAAGTTGGCGTGCACGCGGTTGGCTTAAAATTGGGGATGATATGGGGCTTTCGGTCGTTTTGATTTTCTTGACCACTATAAATATAGTGGAAAAATCTGAGAGTCGACTGGCTTATTATTTTTTGGCTGGGGTTTATCTGTAAAAATTATTTCGACCATTTATCCAAAAAACTATTCCGGCAAAGATTTTTAGATTAAAATGAATGTATTCTTATAAAAATTAATGATTTTCTAATTAATAGTCTGGTCTTGTACATTACAATGTTAATCGATTTCGTAAGGATAATAGCTTGTGTACACGGTTCCTGGAATCACGCAACGATGTAATTTTGGATTTGCGTTGCACACTGAATTTCACTACCAAAGCTGATTATCAATGTCGGAAGTGAATTTGAACGATGCCAATGTTATTTATGCTGACGGGATTTAAATTTGAATATCGTTGTTGCACGATGGTTACAACATACACTTAAATTTGCAATAAGGCTAAACAATATGACATTAATGCTTTAATTGGTGGTACTTCGGTAAGCTATAACGAACGAAGAAAAAGTGAAACATAATTAAAATTTTGAATATAGGTTGTATAAGATTGTAAAACACATACTTTGAAAATATAAATAACATCATACAAAAAGTTAGTAAACATTAAAGTATCTTTTAATGTTATTTGCAAAATTTGAAAATCATTTCTATACAGAATTAAAAAGTTACTAAATGTAATAGCACAAACGTTTGAATTTGAAAAATAACAGTATTCTAAGATTTTCGTTAGCGATTTGATTTATTGAATTTTATTCACAAAATGAACTGATTTCAAGTTGGTTACTACTTTTTTAATTTAAAATTTAAATTTAAAATATTCTGAGGGTACGAAATCCTGTATTTTTTATAATCAGATTCCAATTTACACCAGCATTCGTCTGCTCTCTATATCCATCACTCATCTATAAATATAAAAGTAAAAGTTTCATAAGTCTCTCCAAAAAAACTAACATTTAAAATACTTCTCACACAAGCAACCCCTAACACTGTTTCAAAAAACAACTCACCTTCCCTTTCTATCATCCTACCATTCAAAACTACGCAAACACACATACACACACGTAACTTCGCATTCCTCTCACAACCCCGGGACCCTTTCGTCGACCCGTCGCCTTCCGTAAATCCGTGTGTATATATATATATATATATATATATATATATATATAGTCACAGACGCGAAGAATCCCAGCGCACAGGCAGCGGCAGCGCTCGTCTTAAATTGGCTTTGCTGTGAGGCCGTGTTTGCGCCGGCGGCCAATGGGTAAATAACCGGGTGAGCGCATAGAATAAACAGCGCGAGGCGTAGCGTGGCGACGCGACGCCCTGGCAACAGGTAATCCTCTCCTACCTCGGCCTCGGCCACTTTCGTACGCTCGTTCGTTTGTCCATTCATTTCCGGCTCGTAGCGATTAAGGGATGCAAGGAGAGTGTGGGAGTTCTAGGAGGAAATAGGTTCGCATGATAAGTGAGGAAAGATCTGGTGGCAGGATGAAGATTATGCCTTCTGATGAAAAGTGTCGAGGTGAAGTTTTTGATTTTTGTTTTTACATAAAATTGGCTATCGAGGATATATTTTATAATTTCAAAATTTAGAAAAGTCAATTGTTACAATTTTGAAGATTATATAAAAGAAACATCTTGAAAAATATGTTTTAATATTATGTATCCTATTACACTCAAAATGAATTATTAAATTCACAAGCCATATCAAAAAATCACATATGAATGTTCAGTGACAGCTATAAAACCTTATTTTCCACTTTATCAAACCCAAAAACAGACTCTCATACGTAAATTATCTTCTTGCACGATTACCCGGTACTCGCGCCATTGCAGGCCGAGAGCAATCCCATTAAGCAACGCACTAAACACAACGCTCGCATCGTAGACAAAAACAAGCGCACATATACAGCAGCTCCAATAAACCAAGCATCCTTGCCATAAATCCGAGACTCTCTCACCATTTCTCCGCCCCGCGGGTAAACTTCTTACTCAGTTTTTTCGTTTCCGAAATTTCGAGTAGGCGAATTTAATTTTCGCGCGAAGATTTACGCACTTGCCCTGGCTCTTTTTTCTCTTAATCCCACGCCAGAAAGAGAGAGAGAGAGAGAGAGAGAGAGAGAGAGAGAGAGAGAGAGAGAGAAAGAGAGAAAAGGCGCACGCGTATACTTCTCGAAGGTTTTCTAATTTGCATTTGAGCGAGGGCAATATGAGGGTTATCCCCGTCGCAGGGCACGTCGCAAGACTGAATCCCGATGCTCGCGCAGGCGCTTAAGCGTGTGGAGACTTTGGTTATGTGCCATTGTCTTTCGTCGGTGGCTTTTCGAACTCTCCTTTCTTTGATCCCTTCGTAAGTCTCACTGGATTTCTCGCGTTATTATCAAGGTTTGTTGCTTTGTTTGAGGTGGTTTGGACTTGGCGAAATGTTGTAATTGTTTATCGTTACCCTAGAGTTGATATTAAAACATGTATTTCTTTGAGAAAAGAGTTTTCAAATTATGCACGTGTACGTCATTTTAATTTGTATACTAATATTTTAAGTATGAAAACTATAACTTAAAGGACGATCAATTATATTCTTGACTAAAAATAAACGTATATATTCTTTTCCTGTCTGACCGTACATATTCTTAAACTACTAAATAATTAATTTCGTTTCATGTTTAGTTTTATGTCTAAATTCAAATTAAAGATAATCGAAAAACCGAATTTTTTATGAAAAATATAACATAGCTGCATTGTGAACATAGCTAACCACATCTTAAAAAACCACCAATCATCCAAAGTAAAAAGTCAACGTGTGTACAATCTGATACAGCCCGCATCTAAAATACAATATTCAACCTCAGCCTTTGCAGCCCCCATCTTTCCGACCGTCGCTCTTCACCCTCCGTCTCACTCTACTCACATCCTTCCCGAATTACTGTTATTGCGAATACGCGAAATCGCATCCTCCTCTCTATCTCCCTTTTGCACAAAGACATCATCCTCCCACACTCCGCTCACTCTCCAGCGCCGAATAATTTTCCCATACGAAACCGCACGCGTCTTTCGAATCCCCGACGTCTACACATCCCGCAATCGTTTATCCTCGTCGTCACGTATAGGCCGTCGTCTCTACTGCTCCCCGCCTCGTGAGCGTGCGCGTCGAATAACGAAATAACACCGCAGACTCCACTCTCCGCCTGCGGGGGAGGACGAGGAAAGGGGCTGCTGTAGCCGCCGCCCGGGTAATTGCGTCAAAGGTGAAATGCGAGGTATCTTCTTTAAAGACTCGTTGTTGCGCGAGTGGTATGCGCTTTTATTGCCTCGCTCACTCTCTCTCTCTCTCTCTCTCCCTCTCTCTCTCTCTTTCCCAGGCTGCTACCTTTGAGCGCGATATTGCCTCGCGCGCAGTCGCTCGCTTGAGTTTTGTCGAGGGTAGAGAAGAGGAAGAGGAAGAGGAGGGGGAGGAGAAGAAGAAGGAGGGATTCTAATCATTGGTAACGCGTGTGAGGCAGGCGAGGAGAGGGAGTTTTTTGGCTGGTGTAATTCGAACCTGTTACCTGCACTTCCTTCGTCTTTTAATTTAAATCCATCCCTTTGTAAAGTCAGTGCCAAAGGGCTTTCGGGAAATAGTGAAGAGTTTTCGCTGTATTGATTTTGAAGAGGACGTTGGAAACATGGGTTTTCGAAATTTCGTGGTAAACATTTAAGGGTTGATGGAATTTGTTAACATTATTTAATATTACATAATATTTTAATAATTGCCTTTTTACTTAAATGTGTGATGTTATAAATAGAAAAATATTTTTCGTAGTGTGGAATCATCTTATATCTATTGTTAAATAAAATTATAATCAACCTTTTTCCAGTCAATTTCTTAAAATCTTCTACAATATAGCTCATCTATGATGGAATTTTACACTTAATTCATCTCTATAGTGGTAACCTTTTATTACAGCTGCCCAATATTAATCAAACGAATATTAAATGTATTTCGCGTAAATAATTC
This sequence comes from Torymus texanus, assembly GCA_036873485.1. NCBI lineage: Eukaryota > Metazoa > Arthropoda > Insecta > Hymenoptera > Torymidae > Torymus > Torymus texanus. The sequence goes on from JAYJLV010081571.1 coordinate 11,793, forward strand.
ATTCTCGCTTCTTCAAATATGACAATTATTTCTCTATATAAACATTTTTATTTCCAAACAAAAAAAGGACAAGCAAAAATTTCTCATAAAAATCATATATTCCAATCTGTCGTGAAATATGATTCCGCATTAACCTCGCGCCACCAACCTTATAACACAAACGAATGCGAATCAATAGGCGTGCAATATCGCACCCTTCCTCTTTTCTCCTCCGCTTCCTAGAAAAAACAAACATACATAGACACTATATCCGACGCGATGCACAATGAAACGATGATCGCGACGAGCTTTTGATATCCAGCATCCGATATATGAGCCGAGGACGATTTCTCTGCCTTTTCAATAGCCAGGGACAGCAGCATCTATTTGTCCTGGCGAAGGGTCGGCGCGAAAAGTTCGCAAACGAGAGAGAGAGAGAGCCTGACAAAACATGCCCTGAAACAACTCGAGGGTCGGCCGACGACTACGTGTTTTTACAGGCGTCGTCTCGGCCAATAAGTCACGACTTCGCGTCTGCGGCCGAGCGTCCGGCAAGGTCTCTCTCTCTCTCTCTCACTCGGTCCGGCGCACGCGAGCCTCTCCGCCGCGCCTTAACTTTTAATTCGATTTGTACGGCAGTGAGAAAGAGAGAGAGAGAGAGAGAGAGAGAGAGAGAGAGCCCACTGGATAACAGACCCGGACTTGTTTGAGGCTTCGTTTCTCTTTTTTTTCTTCTTTTTCTACTTCTTGTTCTTTCTCGTCTTGGGCTCTTCGGGAGAGACATAGAGCGACGAGGCGGAATCGAATTATCACGCGCTTTCAATTATCTGCGCCGTACGTCGGTGGCTTTCAGGCTTGTTTTGGCAAATTGAAGATGTGGGTGATGATTATTATGGATAGTTGAATGTTATTTTTCTGGATTTTTCGTCAGCACAGGGAATTATGTTAACAGCAAGTATTTTAATTGGCAAATTGACCAAATATTTTTGATATGACGATTGAATTAATAATAAAATGATTTAAGCATTGTGTTTTAGAAGGAATTTTTTATTCTTTTGCACTTCCGTTGTTATTCTATTATATTGACATTGATATGATTTCACTTTATTGAATTTTATGAAAGTTCGGTTATCTCTTGTTATTTTGAAATGTCTGTTATTAATATAAAATAATATTGTTTTTCTTTCAATCGAATATTAAAATAAAATAATAAAGTACCAGAATAAAATAGCTACCAGCATTACTGAGTAATTATATTAAAGAGACCATTAAAATAACCAAAGAAATATTTAATACTTCATGAAACCAATGCTTTGTTTACAAAAATAGGTAAAAAGTAGGTAAATAAATTTATTATTATTTCGATTTATCTGAAAAACTGAGCGGAAGTAGATCGCGAAGCAACGAAACTTATGAATTACTGATATATTATATTTCAAGAGAACTAAACTTATTGTAACTAAGTTTATTATCCTACTGTTGACTTTCCAACTGTTAAAATAACTTGGACCAAAATAACAAACCCCCTGTATTTCATTCATCAAAAAAACAGTCACGATTTTTACAAAGCCTTCAGCAAAAACAATTCCACGATCACATCATCATCGCAAATTGACGAACCTTCAATCGGACTCTGCGGGCATTTCAATCAAGCCTTCGGCGAGAACAGCCGACAAACGAAGTCGAAGGTAAACGTGCGCTCGTGACGACGACGTCGTCCGAAGGTTAGGTAAGGCTAAGCACGTCCCGTCGAAGGACCTCCGGTGCTTTGTACCGATAATGTTTTCGCTGGTCGCTTTCTTGGAGGGAAGGGGACGTTACGGTGCAGACTTGCTTCGTTCTCTCCGTTTGATCTTCTTATTTAAAAAATGCAGAGGAGCGTAGTTATCTATTTGTTTTAATTACTTTTATGGAGTTTTCGGTTACTTTTAAATATAAAAAAAATTTCTTTGTAAATAAATTGATCAATCGATTTTTACTCTTGTGTTTCTTTAATTTATTTATAATTTTTCAGCCTCATTCATACATCTTAAATCCAACAACGATCCTGAAATAGAAGCCATCTATACATCCACAATGAATAGTTCTAAATTCAATACATAACTAAGCACGAAATATGTCAAAGCACCAAAGAGCATCAATCCAATCTTAAACTGGAAATCTCTGACCTCGATTCGCCGAAATACCAAACCCCTCACCTCCGCTTTCGAATTCATTGTCGAATCGCGAGAGATTTAATCAGACGCTTCGCCGGAATACCTCGCAGCTCAATAAAAACACGAGATTGCGCAGCTTTTGACTCGAAAACACACACGCACACACCTATTCTCGCATTTAGAATCGCATCGAAAAAAGTGCCGGTACGCGAAAAGACTCTTCCCTCTCTCTCTCTCTCTCTCTCTCTCTCTCTCTCTCTCTCTCTCTTTTCTCTCTTCTCTCCCCTTGCAATGCACTTCATTTCG
>JAYJLV010081592.1:0-41071 GCA_036873485.1 Torymus texanus
TATATACACACACACACACACGTAGACAGAAAAGACGCGCGGGAGCGCGCACGCAAAGTAAAAAAAAGTTAATGACGAGATAATTGCGAGGGCGCAGGAGGAGTTATATGCGCGTGCGCACCAGGGCGCTGCTGTAAGCCGAGCGAGGATCACAATCCGTAATCGACGAGAGAGAGAGAGAGAGAAAGAGAAAGAGCACGCGCGCGAGTTACTCATTTCGCTTTGAAAGCTCGCGGGAAGAGAAAGAAAGAGAGAGAGAGAGCGCGTGTGTTGTTGCCTGAAGGTTTGTCTCTTTCTTCGATGTGTGGGTTGCTGTTGCTGCTGCTGCTGGTTAGGTAGTTGCTTAAATTGCTGCTGGTGATGCTTTGTGTATAGGCGCGCATGTACCGTCGAAAAATTTTAAATTTGAACGGTTAGAATTTTCGGTAGTATTATGGTAACATATACAGTGAAGGATTCGTTGAAATAGTAGTATATTTTTTTATTTTAATTAATTAAAAAACATTAAAATCAACTAACAAAACAAAAAACAAGTTTCATAAATTAGATAAAAAAAAGAAATATCCAATTCACATGATAGCGTAAAACCTCCTACTTTTTTTGCACTTTATCCGGTATATTTCGAGTTTCCGCTCTGACGCCAACCCCAGTATACGTCCATAACTCACAGAGGGTGAACAGGCTATAGACGATCATCGCGTCGTCTCATCAATCAACGAACCGACTTTATACGCGCATAGCTTTCCTATACGTAGCAACAGCCGCCGCGATTCCCGAGAGACTTTATCAGAACCCGAGCATGTGCGAGTGTACGCGTGCGCTTTCCTTCAAACCTTCTTTTTATCTCTTTCTCTCGGTACAGCTGCGCTCGAGGCTTTTTGCGAGCACGTGACAACGATAATCAGGCAGTTAAGTGGGGCTTAATTTCCGCGCGGTGTCCGCTGCTGCTGCTGCTGGTGCGGGCGGTCGTGAAAGGAAGGGATAGAACTGTGGTGACTTGGAAAGTTGCGAGTAATATGGAGAGGGTGAAGTGGTAGACGATTTAGGTGAGGATTATATGGTCGGTGTAGAATAGAGAAATTTTTAGTGTAAATAGGATTGGGTGGTGTAATAATTTTTTGACGTTACTTTTTATATTAATGTTCGAAGTGCTTGATTAAAATATAAGTGAATAAATCTTAATAATTTCCTATTGTTTACGTAAAAAATATCTTTAAAAACTATCAAGAGTAACGGGGTTAGGTTGTTAAATCATATGCAAAAGGCAAATTATTTAGATAAATTTAGGATTTTCTATTTAAAAAATTACAGGAACGTCAACTACAATAATGAGTGATTTTTTTATTTAGATAAATGTTTATATTTTACAATGTTTAAGGAAAGTATACACTCATAGAAAAATGTGGGGAAAAATTCCCATGCTTTCTAATAATTTGGCAATATCGACCAAAAATACAAATTTTTCCATTGAAACATAGTAAAAATTACTATATTTTTATGGGAAAAATTTGTATTTTTGATTGATATTGCCAAATTATTAGAAAACATTGGTATTTTTCTCCACATTTTTCTATCAGTGTACTTTATGGAATAAGTTGAGGAAATGGTTCATCGGAAAGATTTTGAATATACATATACACATGTAAAATACTTCAAATTAACAACATTTGTTATAATTTACTAAAAGGTAAGTTATGTTAATTGCTCCAAAATTTAGAAAAAAAGCTGAAAGATTATTTTTATGCTATAGAAAATGGTAGGTGATAAATAGAAATAATTCAGAAAATAATAAGTTTCTTATATAATAAAAACTTATAACCATTCGAAAATATTAACTCCAAAAGAACGCCTATAAATTTATTACAATCAATTTCTCCGATACCACATTCGTTTCCGCAATACCGCGAAACTGTCGCAGGAGCTACAGGTGATTTCGGCGCTATCACATGCCGCACTCCAGCCATAAATACACACACACACACACATACACTCATCTCGCAAAGCCGGTCATATCTAAAAAGTGGGGTGGCAAAGTCAAACAGACGCAAAAAAAAACTGAAGCACTTTTGAGTATATACCATGTCGCGCGTAGCAGCAAGTGCACGAGCACACCTGCCACAGATCCCGCAGGTATATATACATATAAGTGTTCACTGCACACATACACGTACACCTTCAGCGTATAGGTATATAACTATACGTACTCGCGTGACGCTCGTCCTCGTATAACTCGTCTCGTCGTCCTCCTCCCCGCACGCGGGTAATGGCCAGCAGACGCGCGCACGCATATATGTGTGTGTGTGTGTGTATACACGGAGACACGGGAAAGAGAAAGAGAGGAGAGACGCCCGCACCCGCCGCCGCCGCCACCTGTAATTGGCCTCCAATCATCCCGCTGGTTCTCAATTGCAGCGCTCTCTTGGACAGGAAAAATGCACCCGCGGGGCAAGGGGACCCGCGTGGGCGAGCGTCGCAAGACAAATTCCCGAAAATCGGGTTTGACTGAGGGCAGAAGTGAAGAGTGAGAAGTGTGGTGTGGCCAAAAATGGTGGTTTAAGGATTCCGAAGGTTTTGGGTGAGAGATTTTATAGAAAAGATGATTTTTGGTTGATGGGATAAAACGGGGTTAGTGGATGATTTTATTGTGGTTTAATGAGCTTTGCGTAATTTTAAACATTATTGTAGCATTCGCACGAAATGTTGAATAGATAAATAGATGTTTATCATATCTTTAATAATAGTAAATTCATATCTGAATGATAAAGAATATAGTTAAATATAGTATCAATTGGTACGTAGTTGTTTAGATAGTATTTTATTAAAAAGAACTCAATTAATTATATTTTGAAAATTTCATAATCATGATATTATTCAACATTTACCGTATATTTCACGTGAAAATTGATTTAACAACAATTTTGAAAATGAAGCCATACAATTAAGAAATGCTCAAGTAAATGAAATTACTAGAAGTAAACCATATTCCTAGAAATTATTTACCTATAAAATATAGAAGAAAATCCCTACAACTTTCACACAACTCCCACACTACCCAACGCGCGAGCTTATCATCAGTCTATAACCACCGCGGCGGTTGAGAATCGCCGGGACCCCAGATCGCACTTCTACCCACACACGCGCATGCAGTACGGGAGCCGCTGGTCACGGCCGCATCTCTCGGGGGCAGCTGTCTTATGCTCGTATTATATAGAGTATATATATAGGTGGGGGAGCGACGTACCTGGGAACTGCTTGCGCGTGCGACTCCACCTCTCAGCGGGCTTTTTCTTTTCACTCTCCCGATAGATTTCATGAGGCATTTCATATATATATAAACTGCCTTACGGAAGACCATATTCGATCGCGAAGTTTTTGCTACGACTGTCACGTTATGAAATGCCCACGTCGCCCCCGATGTGAGAAAGAGGAGGACTTTATACGGGGAATTGCGCGTGAGGAGATGGGAATGCGTTTAGAGTCAGTTATTGAGCTTTCTTGAACTGGGTTTTTTAGTGGTAGGTTCTTTTTGTAGCGTGATTGGTTCAGTATAATTGTCGGGATATTGACTTTTTAATGTAGAAAGATTAATAAATTAATATATTTTTTTAGAGATACGATAGATTTATTAATAGGGAAATGGTGCGTACACTATAATAACAATAATTTTTAACTGATAAAATGAAAAATTGACACGAACGCGAAGATTTATAAGAAGTTACGTATTTAGATAACTTTGCATGATTTCTTCCGATTTCAATCTATCGAGTTACAGTGACTTCGAAAAGCGCGTACGTTTCCACCGACATTTCAACGTCAATTTACAATCCAGACCTACAGCGCGATATTTTGATTGCACTTGGGCGCGCGCACAGAGTAAGAGAGAGAGAGAGGGAACGTGGTCGTTAATTAAACTCTCCTTACCTCGCTCATTCAAAAATCCAGCGGCTGATTTACGCAGCCGAAACAAATGTTAATTAGCGTCGTTCACTCTCGCTCTACGACTTTTCAGCGGCGCGTGTTATACCTTTTGTGTGTGTATATATGTGTATATATACGAGTGTACGCGTATACACATACACACACACACACACACACACATACATCGAGAAGTCCATCGGTACTAAATTTTCATTAGCTTTATTTCCAGAATCAGCGCAGGCGCCTTGCATTTCCCACGTTAGCCGCGACGTGTACGTGTGTATCTATCGGCTTTAATGGCGGTGTGTGCGCGCGCGCGACGCGATTTAGCAGTCGTCGCGTGGCGAGTGATCGACTTTATTAGTCGCGCGCGGAGGTTGTATCAAGTGCAGTGTATGTGAGTGTATATATATTGCGTATATATATGTATAGGTGAGCAGAACACGAGGGAGGTGTTCGATGGGCTTTGAGAGAACGACGGTGAGGTTTGTATTTATTCATGAGGGATTGAAGATCACAAGATGAGTGTATATACATTTGCATTATGGATTGTAAAAAAGTTTGTAGGGAAAGGTAAACAAGTTTTGGTTATAGATGAGATCCGTTAAATAGGCACTGAATTATGGATTTAATAAAAATAGACGATATGGAAACTTTGATTTTCAATCGATAGGATATAAATAAAATTTAGTTGATGATGATGTAAATTACAACTCCTATATACTATGAATTAGCATTCCTCGTTAAAATTATTTGTAAAGAGGCTAAATTCACCAATAACCTTTTATAAATTGTTTCAGATAGAGAAGAACTCAAGCTACCTATATACATGCTATATCGTATTGGTAAAAGTAGCTTCATCTGGAGCGAAGAAATAGACTCGAATAAACGTATGCTTTCATATAAAATAGATAATATCAGTTTAATAGAGCCGCAGACAATGGGACTTTGAAAATTTTTGGCACGTCTTAAATATGTAGCTTCCTCTCTTTCTCGATAGGAAAGCTTCCAAAAGATTAAGCATGAATATATGAAAAATTAGCACAGATCTCAAAATAGCATAAAGTCTTCCGTAATTTCTGGCCTAATTCGATTATTTACCTTGTCACTTTCATCTGATACAGATCATCGTAGATTCGGATCAAACTTAATTTTATGCTTTTTATATTTCACCTGGGCTATCTCACGAATTCCCTTATATAAATTAACCACATAAGTATATACAAAAGCATAAATAAAACACCTCCACCTGATCGCACCACAATATATATACACAGCGCGCATGTATAAAACCTGGAAACCCAATTATATCAGTCGCGCGCGTTCTTGTTATACGACCCCCGCGTGTCCGTAGTACGGAATCGAGACCCCGAGAGCATATATATATATATGTACACAGACAGCATCGTATCGGGAAATATCGAGGTTCAGCATCGTTCACGTATATAGCATTGCACACACATACATATATACATATATATACATAGTGGCAGCGGTCATCTATTGTTCTCGCCCTTTTTCGCGGCTGACGCGAAAGGAGGAGGCGCCATTACGCGCGGTCAGCGTCACGCGGAAAAGACCAAGAGCGCGCTGCTTCAGCTTATCTAGATCGCATTGTCCAGCTGTCCGGATCTATCACCTCCCACAATGGGCACGAGGGCCTATATAGCACGGAAGGTGGATAAAGAGACTGGGAGATATGTATTTTTAGTGGATAAAAAAGGCGGGGGAGAGAGAGAGAGAGAGAGAGAAGGAAGGGACAAAGAGTAACGAGAGACGTAGGTACAGGTGGAGGTATTGTGTAAGCGTGCGCACACATATAGGCACCAAAGGAATCGGGAGTGCATTTAATTGATTTGGGAAAGTTTAAGGATTTCGCGGTTGTTGTGCTTACTGTGTGTGGGTCTTGGTGCAATGGTTTGTGGAGTTATTGTATGGGAGAGGGTATAGGATTTTTTTGGGTTGATATTTTTAACGGGGATGTTGGAGAAATAATAAACTTGGGAGAGAAACTGTAAAGTCATTGAGTACAGATAATGTGCAAGATGATTTTTATCAATTTAAACCGTTTGATTATGATATGTTCAAAATTTATGATAGTTTTCATATTATTTTATTAAATAACAATTCAATAAAAATTGTCTAAAATGGTAATTGTACAAAGGGTTTTCTTTATTTCTTTTAAGGCTCTTATTTTATTAAAATACAATAGATGATTATACTGTACAAGTAGAGAACTGTCTTTTTGAAGAGCTTTTTATTTGTCATTTATAACGGAAAAAGTTATTACTTTAGGTTAACAATTAATTGGTTAAACAAATGTCCCATCTATTAAACACTATAGTGTAATAAAGTAGTAAAATAGTTGCTGCACAGCTAATGTGACATTTTTAACCAATTAATTGGTATAACCAAAAGGAATTATTTTTTTCTGTAAATTAGAAATTCCTTGTATTCCTTTTTAAACAACAAGAAAAACTAATCTGCGATTATCGAACACATGCGTCAACGAACAAATAGATTAGAATCCTATTGGCTTTAACACCGCGTAAACGGTCTTATTAAGCCGACCGACAGAAACTTGTCGCGTAATGTCGCCTTCGCGAAAGGTAAAATCCCCGCCTCGACATCCTATTAAGTATATTAAAAGTTAATAATCCCGCGCGAAAAATGAAAACGCAGCAAGCGCCGTATATACGCACTCGTAACCGGATTTTCCAACTACTCACTATACGCCCACCGCGCAGCTCTCGCACGCGCGTAAATTAGTTCTATCGTATATATACACGAACAATTTGAAAATTCCAAGCCGATATATATCCTATCTCATTAAGTAGATTAAAACATATAGATTAAGCAACGAAATTCAAAGAGGAAAAAAAAATTCGAAATTAGGTCCCTGTATATATGCGCGCACGCGTGCGATTGTGTTTTTGCTTCATGCATCGGCTGTCGCGAGTACATATACACGCGCATGAGCTTTCTAAAAATATACAACGCACTATGCGCGGCAATTTTCGTGAAACGGCGCTCATGCATAAATTAACCGGGCGATTTCGTCGCGCAATTACCCGCCTCGTCGATGTATATAAAACTCTTTTTTTGCGCGGCGCCAAAGCTTCGCATACCGTACGAGCTCGCTGTCTCTCTGAGATTTCTCACTGTGCGGGTATAATTGCTGCATGCGCCTTGAGATTGTCTCAGTTATACGTAGGCGTCGCCGACTTTGATATACTTACTTTTTAATAAAATAAAGAAAAGTATAGAGGGGATATATAAAACGAAATCACTAATCACTAGTATATATATAAAGTTCTTTGTGATATGATTTAAAGTGCATTTTAATATAATTGCCTTGACAATTAAACTGATTCTTATATTTTAGAACTTTTTTAAATATACATTAATTTTGAGAACGTGTAGTACTTTTATATATGAGAACAAAGACTCTCTACGTATTTTCAGTAGTTAAAAAGAACGTTTTAAAATGTTTTAGATTTTTAAAGAATTATTATTATAGATTATTATAGAATTATTATATAGAACTATCTTGAGTACATGTCGTCTTTTTGACTCTAAGAATGTTATCTTTTAGTGTAATTTGATAAAAAGATAAAAAGAAGTTTGTAAAAAAAAATAGAAGTTATCATAATTATAAACTTGGCTCAATCGAATAATAAACCTATTATTTAAGAGAAATAATAACATCCATTAAAAATAATAAATATATTGCAAGATTTGATAAAAACACAAATACCCATTAATTTGTTAGAGGTAAAATGTACATGTAGCGTTGTCTATACCTCTACTCTAAAATAGAACTCTGTATGCAGATTACATTAGATATCACATACACATATGATATAAAATGTATATATTACTGCTTAATAAGTAAATCCAAACAATCATCACGCATCAATTTACTTACCTACCTCAATAAACCAACAATTGCCACACCCTTACGAAAACAAACCACCTTCATAAACACGCGCGAAAACACCGAGAGAGAGAGAGAGAGAGAGATCGCGTCAAAAAGCCTTTCTTGCGTAGTGAAACCCCTCTCGCATATAAGCAGCATTCCTCCCACGGACGCGGGAGGCATTCGTCGGTCGCGCCCGCTATACCACGTGTATATATATAGTGTTGACTCTCTCATATACGTCCTTTATCTCGCGGGATAATCGAGCCGCATTCTTCGCACTTTCGCGCACGCGGGAGACAAGTTTATGGCAGGTGCGCGCGTACAATGACATCGGTAACGAGAGAGAAAGGGAGTTTCGTACGTGTGTGTATGTGTGCTGTATGTACACGAAGGAGTGACTTTAGGACGGACCTTTTTTTAAGGGCCCCATAGTGCGCGACTATGAGATTGTCAGCGCGTTTTGCACTCGTTATGCGGTTTGTGCGGCTATGGCTGGGCTTGCAAATCTGTTTTGTGATAAGGATCGGTGTGAATTTCGCCTTGTGATTTTGTCGTTGTTTAGGTGAGAGTACGGGTGATTCTTTTGTTGAATTACTATCGTAGTTTTTGTTATTGCGGTATCGAGAAAGTTGCCGAAATTTATTGTTAATAATTAGTGGATTATAAAAATAGTGAGTTGTCTAATTTTTTAATTATTTTGGTGATAACCGCTGTATGGTAAAATTAAAGAAAATAAATAGGAATTTCTTAGATATCAAATTTATGAAAATTGAAAATGTAGCATTTTGTGGTGCCTCATGTAAAAATTATATAGTCATGATTTTATTAAAAATATCCTTATAATTAAACAACTATGTTTACAAAAATAAAAGAAATAAATATATAATTATTACATAATCCACATGATTTATTGTACATCTTCACTATCACTATTTTACAAAAACCCATGGTTAATAAATTTGATATGAAAAAATCGAGTTTCTTCTAATCTATATCCACCCACGCTTTTTTCAACATTCACGACGGACCGATATATACTCAATCTCTACGCATCTTTCAAAGAAACAGTCCCTTCTGACGATCTTCCACCAAATATCACTACGTCTTGACAGAAAAAAAACATGACAAAAACTGCCTTGTCGTCAGCCGCAAAGGGAAACGCACGGATAAGAAGACCTAAGAGGATTTGCCGCGGCACATATATATACACACACATATCCACCTAACCTTGTGTGTATATTATACTCGGCGAGAGTATATGCATATAGCTCATTAGGGTGGATTCCCGGGTATATACGCGAGTGAGAGAGAGAGAGAGAGAGAGAGAGAGAGAGAGCGGGGGACGGTTTGGTGGGAGGGACAGGCAGAAGCACGAAGCAGTTAATATTGTCTCTCGCGGGCATATTTTACCGGGTCGAGATACGATCTTTCTCTTTCTCTCTCTCTCTCTCTCTCTCTCTTCCTTGCGCAGGATGCCAGGCTAAAAGCTACACGTGTTTATCAGCGTAAAGCTTTCTCTCTCTCTCTCTCTTTCTCTCTCTCTCTCTCTCTCTCTCTCTCTCTCTCTCTCGCTTCCTATCTCGCCGCCCTCGAGCCCTTCGCCACCGTAATTTCTTTTACGGAGTAATTTTTCGCGGCGACTTTTTAGTCCTGTATATATGTTGCGCGTGCTTATACACTGACGACTTCTCTCTTTTTTACACGCGTTCTTATTATTATTATTGTCTTTATTTCTGGCTCAGACGCAGGTGGCCGAAGGCGCTTTAAACTGAGTGTTCTTGCCACGGCGAGTGATGGACAGTTATTTGACGGATTCGCGAGATATATGGGCAAACATACTACTTTGCTGCGTGTACTACGCTTTTATATTAATTTTAATGTATAGGTAGCAGTCTCAAAGCAAAATAAAATAATCACCGTAGACAATTATTAAATGATCGCAGTAATTGCACGTTAAAATTATGACAAATTTTTTTTTCGCATATACACGTTCCTTATCAAAATCAAACCTGATGTGGTTATCGTATAGTTCAAGCTGCATGTTAATATTACCTTCGTTCTTTTTATATAAAACTATATATATATATATATATAGTATTTTACATTTGCTCGGTACAAAGTCAACAAAACACTGTGATACTTATTACGTCTAAAGATATAATTACTGGAAAGCCTACCCTGATATACAACACTGACTCGACCGTATAGAAGCAGAAGACTAAGAGAAGCTACATGATATCCGATAGTCCTTTTATGACATAGTATCACGGATAAATGGTTTATACGACGCGTAGTACTATCGACGATCGATATTAAAGACAGCTTCTGGCGTTTGACCACATAGACAAAGACTGTTACCTATATCATTTCTCATATCCAGTGATCTTCACTTCCACATACTCGTAAAGATAATATTCGTATATAATAAAACATCCTATACGCACCTCGAAATTGTACTTTTAATATACAAGATTCAATCAGAAACAAAAGGAACGACTTAATTCCATACGTCAGACGAGCTAATTCCCTTTCCGGAATATATAATATATAAATGCATCAAGCGTAATGGCACACGCCCTTATAAAATAAGGCGGAACGGACGGAGTTGCTCCTGATGCTGCTTCCGTTCGTGCCTCGGGGGCGCGAAACGATTCCCCTTCTATACCTGTCTCTCTCTCTCTCTCTCTCTCTCTCTCTCTCTCTCTCTCTCTCTCTCTCGTATAAATTTTATGTGTGTATATATATATAAGCTTACATATATGCGGCTCTCGGCGCTAAATTAAAAAGCTCGCGCCCGAGAAAAAGTAGGAGGCGCAATCGAAAAATAATAACGATCGCTCGTTCGGTAAGCGAAGACGTTCGAAAGGTACCCACATATATACATACGTATATATATCTATATGTATATACATATAAGCGTGAGTGTAAAAAGTTAGGGGGGCGAGAGAACCGTAATTGCATAAGTGCGAGAGCGAGCGAGCAAGCGAGTGAACGAGTCGTAAGAAACGAGAATGGAAAAAGATAAGTCGCGATGATAAATACTTGCGCGTGCGTAATGGGTGGAATGCGAGAATGAGAGAGGGAACGAGATTGATGTTCGAGCGATATATCGGCTTTTTTGAGGAAATCGGGTGATATTTGTGTGATGGTAGATGCTTGACGAGTAAAGGAGTTAACGGAATCGATTGCGAATGTATGTATAGTAGCAGGGCGTACTGAATCAAGTAAGTTGAGTATGTTGGTGGAGAGAATCTTTTGAAGTATGAGTGTAGTTTCACTTGGTGGAATTATGATGGAATTAATTATTTTTAATGGATCGAGGGAGAATTAAAGCAAACATTAGATCGAACGAAATAGAAATGCAGATTACATTAACTCGGCAAGTGTGTATGAGCAGGGTTTATAATTCAATTACATGTTACATGATTTTTCATCAAAAATAGTGTTAACGAACTAATACTTCGGTACACCATCACGGTAGTGTATTAATTAAAAAGATTTTTTTTAACTTTTTTGTGATACGTGTATTTATTTATTTATTTACGAGTGCACTTAATATTTTATTTTCTAAGAAACGTCGTTAATGAGAATCAGCTACGAAATATCGTTCAATTGAGAACCAAATTATCAATATCTTTGAGGAACTGCATTCTCACATACGAATTCTCCACGCGAATTGTCACGCTTTGAATACCTATTACTTATCTTCGCTGCACGCATATATATGTATATATTATACACAACCACGTGTTCGCGCGTAGAAAAGACGACTGTTCCTCGGTCAATTAAACTCGCGTATGCTGAGCGAATAAAGCAGCTCGCGCACCGACTAATTAATTAATCAAAGAAGGTAGAAAGGTAGAGAAGCAACAAATCTCCCGCGGCGATACCGCGAGCTAACGTCACGCTCCATTAGGTCTACGCGCCCTTATATACCGTGCGAGGGCCACGCCTGATATTGTAAAATTGCCGCACGCGCACATACGATCTATTTGTTCGTGCGGGCGAGTGAGCGCGTGGATAAAGCTAGGCTGCGATAACGAAGCTGGAGTTATTATTATTGCTAGTGAGACAGTCCAATGTACACGCTATGCGCGTTTCAAGTCTTTTGTTTTAATTTTTCTCTCGCTTGCGTGCAGTAAAATCGTGTAGGTGAGGTTGTTTACTATATAAGTGAAGTCACTGTATCTTGTGTTAAATATTTTTAGTTATTAATGGTAATTGTTGTAAAGGTTTGTATATAAAGGTGTCAGCTAATAAGATAATACAAACAATTAGATTCTATTAAAAGTATATTTATTTGTAAAGTGTCAGAAAGAATGGTAATGGACATGAATGTTGAAAAATTTGTATAGAGAGAAACAACTTTTCGACGCGATGAGACATGATGAATATGAAACAAATTTTCTCGTTTTGAAATATGTACAATATTTAGAAGATTTGAAGAACATTATTCTGTAACATCCAAGAATATAAAACTTTATAATTGAATAATATCTCATGAAACTTTTTTTTTTGCTTGTTAGAAAAACTTTGAACTGAATTGGAAGTCCCAATAATCAGAATGTTATAACTTTGAGCTAATAACTAAAGCTTGGACTTTTCGGTGTACATTCTACAGAATAAACTATTCAGATGATAAAATATATTTACAATTACATTGATTAAACGTACCGAATGTATGAAAGCTTAATTATTTTACAAATAAACTCGAGATCTTCACTGCTTTTACTCAGTCATACCTTTAAAATTGAGTAAAATTCTTTATACATTAAACTCTTCTTTACGGACACACTTCGCTGCAAATTTGACGCTGCTCCTTATTACTTCATTATCTGCTTGGTGCGCATACTGACATGCAAAATAGAAACAGAAATCACCTTCTACTTCTAACACGTTGACGTGGAACTGATATGGAACTTCAGCACACTTTAGATGTAGTCCCGGTACTTCAACTTGACTCCCATGGTGACCATCTCTATAAACCCTCATGACTTTGAAGTTTCTGCACTTGTTATTGTTACAATTACCCATTATCATGAGAATACCACCTTCTGCTAGATTGTGTACTGCTATCCACTCAACATGCGCCATGTGCTTCAACGTCGCGTTCATCTTGACGTCTGCTTTGTCGTCAAATTGGGCACAATGAACTTTTTTGTCTCCCCTCAAACATATTCCATACAACTCGTGTTGATTCGAAGTATGCCAGTAAAGCTGTCTTGGGTCAGAAACGCTGACGCTCATCAAATTCGTACCAACACCATCTGGACTCACGTGCATGGCTCTGAACTTCCAGGAACCAATGTCCGATCCACAAATGTAAAAGCCTCTATCCGAAGAGTTTGGTAAGACTGGATTCGTGTAGAGAGCAGCATAATTGGTAACGAATCGTGTTACATTACCGATGCGATGGCCATTAACGTCGTGTGTTATTCGACAAGTAGGGGTACCACAAAGTTCTTTATTGGAAACAGTCACGTCAAAAGTATCAGGATAAACCATGACGTTGCTGAGTAAAAAGTGATTTCCTTTGTCAACAGGATAGGTCAGGTGTATCATTTTGCACGTGGTCATATGTACAATAGTGACTCTGATACTCGTTATTTCAAACTGGCTGTCTTTTTCTCTTTCCCACCACACCATGATTACTTTGTCTTTCGTAAAACGGTCCACTGAAAATAGTCCCGAGAATTCACGTTGGTCCACTACATCTACACTTCCAAATAGTTCAATGTTGCATATCTTTTTATGTACTTTTGTGTCATTCCTAAAATATAAAATCGTATTATATTTAAATAGAAAATTATTCATACTACTAAGAATTACATATACTTAGTAAGAGTGTTTTCAAAATTTGAAAAAAGTTGTCTCCGTGTCTTAAAATAAATTATCTAGAAGATATTTAACTCATAAAAGTTCGCTAAACTTTTTACACTTGTTATTTATGGAAAGTGTTAGATAAGTTTTAGACTCGGATTCGCATACTAATAATAAATAATGATACTGCTAACTTTAAACTTACACTTTCAGTATACTTTATCTAAAAATTAAACATAATAGCGGAGAAAAATTTCAACATACCATGGCTGTTCTGGTTTTGCTATTGTGACATTGCAGTATGTGCCTTGTGCTTGGTTATTATGACAGGTGGCAAAAAGAAAACTATTGTCTTTAGTAGCAATGTTTCGACTAGTCCTAATTATTGGAAGCCCTTGAAATTTCCATTCCTTCGTGAAGCTTCGGTGAACTTGAAGCACTGCATGTGAACAAGTGGATAAAACAAAAATAACTACCAAAATACTAGTTGTCCACATTATCGTGGACATTTTCTTTGACGTCAAAGGTAACATTAGAGGAATACTGCAATAAAAGTATTTTAATTATTAATATATTAGTTATTTGTGTTTGAATGTGGTTAATTTAATCATACATATTCTTTTCTGATCTCCAAATTGAAGAATAGAGATTAAACATGTCAAAAGAATTAGGGCAATGTATTACTTAATCTGAAACGGATGCGATATGAATATTCATAGCATAACAGCAATGTCAAGAAAGTCAGATTTTTTTAATAAAGTACTTAATATCGGTAATGTGAATTCTATACATTCAAATAGCTTGATTTATAATATTTGTGTATACATAATTACATTGAAATGAATTATAGAAAAAAATGTTCAAATAAACAGTGTAATGCAAACTAAGAAAAAAACATAAAAATATAATGATTTTAAATGAAACAATTGATATTAAATAATAAATATAACAATTAATATTTTGTTTAATTTCATATGCATAATGTTTACAATTTATTTAATTACAGCAATGAAAGAAAAAATTAATTTTAATCTTGGTTAGCTTATTAATATGTAAATACTTATTCTGTTTGATATATATTAATATTTTAACCATTTAAAATTAACTTACTTATTACCAAAAACATGCAGCCGATGTTATAACTTCAACAGCTCACACTGAACTGTCTGTGCTCTACTAATCTAAAAACAATGAATCTGCTTTCGTTATTTACTCATAAACGAACGATAAATGGGAATCGTGGAGCTAGCAATAATTTTGATAAGTCGTATCGCTTGTGGACGAAAAAACTACAAGCATCATCTTTAAAGTAAGAACACATATATGAATCTCTTAAAATACAGCGCCAGAGAAAGTTTCAAAATATGTCTTTTTACTTTAATACAAATGAATCATCATGTTTTTTTTCTTTTTTTATAATCATAAAACAACTTAAATAGTTTCATGAATTTTTAACCTATGTTCAATACACTGTTCTCTTAAATTACATATTTATATACTTAAATATACAAATTACATAATATTTTTCAATAAGTAAAAAACTTTTATAGAAAAATTGAAACTATATCGGGAATATCACAAGATCGTCAACGCGATAACTGTCTAGTATACTAAATTTCATTTTTCCGTGCAAACAACATGTTTGATTGCCCTTCTTCCGCTTCTACGAAGGAAAGCTGTGATATCAGGCCCGACAAGAAATTCATTAAGATTCAAATGAACCTGGAATGCAAAACAGCACGCGCGCGATGAACAGCGTAAACGAGCGGCAAGAGAAATAGGGGGCTTCGCGCCTGTATGCGCGCGCACATGCAATTATGTCGATGTTCAATCCGTTGCGGTAATCGGATCGCGTGTGATCGCTGCGTGGAAAGTACACCACAGTTTTTTGTTTTTGAAGACGGTAAATATCAGAAGACAAAATTTAAAGACAAAAGAAAATTGATTCGTAAAGGTCACTTTTTTGGTAGTATATTTAAGGATATGTAGAATAAGAAAGAGGGAAAGAGAACATCATATAGATAAGAGATGACCGAGATTCAATAACTTACAACTTTATTTGTTGCACTTTTCATGAAAATCGAAATCAATTTTACAGTTGAATATAGTAAGGCACCATAGTGCTATAAACTAAAATCAAGTTAAAATGCATCAAAAACAAAAAAGTAATTTACAACGTATCGGCTTAAAATTCTCCACGGCCTAAGATGCGTCTGGTAAAAAATTCTTTTTCCAATATCAGCAGCAGCAGCAGCAGCAGCGCGCCTCATTTCTACGAGACTTCTACCATTACGAGCACTTTGCGTATGTAGATATAAGAGGGACGAGCCGCGAGGTATATACGTACGCACTGCGCCGTGTAATTTCGTTTCATCTATACTCGATACTCCTCCTTGGATAAGATCGCGGTTGGTGCAGAGATAGCATCGTCCGAGAGTTTCGGATTACTCCCCCGATCAGCTCTGCGAAGAAGAAGAAGAAGTACAGTGATTCGCTTCGGCCGCTCGAACGGTTTAAAACCGCCTGCTATTATTTTATATACCCCCGCGCGAACGCGGAAGCCGCCAAGTGGTTGCTGTTTTACGAGCTTTTTATTCGCGAGCTCGTTAATTCGGTTGCGAGCCATGGTTCGAGCTATAGATGCTTTCAATGCTTATAGTGGTTGAGGGAGTTTTCTTTTTAATAAACGCGGTCAGATAAATAGATAGATTCATACCTGGATATATTGGCAGTATGACTTTTCATTTCTGATGGTTAACTGGAAACTGGATATAAGTATTTAACAATTGACTTTGTAGTTTATTGTAATGCATAGTAACAATGTAACTCTGGTGGAAATTCAAAACATTTTTTAACCAATAATTGACTATTTATTTTAGACTTGGCCATAAAATAGATACTTGTCTTGTCTAGTTTTTAGCTCCCGGTGAAACGTTTTTTTCACATTATTCGAACATTAAATAGATTTAAAAAATGGATTGGCTTTTTTGATGATCTGCACAAGTTTGTTCTTAGGAGTGAGGGAGACAGAATGAAATGACAATAAATAAATTTTACTGAATATTTATGAAAGGAGTATTGAAAACTATTTTTTAGTTTTGGTATATTGTTTATATTTTCCTAAATTTTTTAGACATTAATGTATTTCACCTACTTCAACGCAAAGTTTGTAATAAAACTTAGCAAGAAAATTCTAAACTTAGGTTGTGTTACTCCCAATCTATTAAATGGGCGAATAATGTTAGAAAAAAGCATTTCACCGGGATCCAATAATTAGTAATTTCTCCTGACCGTTCACTGAGATTTTACCCTATATTTAATAGACAAATTTCTACCAGGGAAGCTAAGCTACGTAACCAAAATTTATTTATAAAATTTATAAATAATGCGGACATCAGCACAAGATGCAAAGCCAAGCATGGCACTAATTACGTAGATTCGCCACATCTCATCAGCATCCAACCACATTTACATATTTACCCCATCCACTTGTAATATTAATAACTCAATAACTTAAATTAGGTTGATGAACGGGCATCTTAATCGTCCGCTATCAAGTTCTCTCCATCAACAGCGAATGACTCTGGATTCCTATCCCTCGTGCGCGCATATATATGCGATTAGCCACATCATAGCAATCGCAACATTATAAGCTCGCGAGCGCGATTCGCTTGTGGAATTTAATAAAACGCCAGTGAAGATTGTGTGTCGAGACCAGCTGAGATCGCCCACGTCGCTAGTAGTTCCGTATGTATGCAAATTGCGTGTGGGTGCAAGCTTAGGCAGCCTAGACGAGGAGGTGCACTTTCAATTAATTCGTATATAAGAGGACAAGCCGCGGGCAATTTGCCGCCTTGATTTAATTTCTCTCCAAGTCGTTTCGCGCGACGGCCCTTATCTCGACGACGACGATGGTTTTTCTTTTCTTCCGTTTGGACAACAATTTTCAGTTGAAGCCTGTCCCTCCTGCTCGAGTTAATTATAAAATTGGCATTCTGTGCGACTGTTGGAACTGAGGTTGTTTATTTGGACAGAGTTTGGATAAGCTTAATAACATTTATTATCGTGTGACTGTGAATTGTTTAATATATGCATTAACGTATGAGTGTTAGATGTGTTCTAACGTTTACCTAAAAAAATTGCAAAAAGAAAAATTTGAAAATAAAAGGTTATATAATATATGTATAAATAAAGCAATACACCTGATATTTCAATTTTCAAGTTTCAAAAGTATAGTGACACGACGGCGCAACGTATCATAATTAATTGAAAATTTGCAATCGAGCTGAATACGATAATTAAATCGTGATCCTTACATGAAAGGTTAACATCAGAAGCTGCATTATTCATGAAATCATAAAATAATCGTTTACACTTCAGTCCCGCCCATCGCATACACACGTCAAACTCACAAGCAACATATAACAATCCACGCGTTATTATTCCACAATCTCTACGTATTTCCACCTCGTTATAACAACCGGGTCGCTTTTATATTTTTCCACGCACTTTCCTCGTAAATTCACAAGAACCTGGATCCAATATATACCCACGCGCTAAAAATCAACGAAAAAGTTTTAAAAAACCGTGAGTTCACGCTACAGAAAAAAAATAAACAGTTGAGCATCGGTGCTTGCATTTACATATTTGGCACGAGCTGCCGTGCACACGCGAGTTAACAACAATAAAATGGGCGGTAAACACGTGTTTCGCGCGCGCGCATTATGCTAGCACAGCGAAGGTGGCCTTTAAAACGTGCGCGGCTGCGAGTTCGCGTGCAAGCAAGACGAGTGGAGTGCGAATTATTCTGACCCCGGGTGAAAGAGAGAGAGAGAGAGAGAGAAGAGTCGTCGCCTTCTTTTTGTACCTCGTTCTTTTTAGTAACGCGACGAGTGTGATACACCTTGCGCGGTCCGACACCTGGCCGAATTCCGGCAGTTTGTGTGCGCTTGTAAAGTGCGTCACGTGTGTGTATGTGTGTGTGTGTGTGTGTGTATATATATATATATATTTGTGCTGCAATGGTTCTAGATGATCGGGCGTGGGTAGGTTTTTTTATGATGCGGTGGTGGTTGGGTTAGAAGAGAGTGTATAAGTACTTGTTAGACATTAGAAATGTTCTAATTTAGAAATGTTACTCGTTAGAAATGTTTTTAATTTAATAATTATTCAGCACTGATTATTGTTATAGTGTTATTTTTAGTCAACATTAGAATAGCAATATTTTGTTATGTTGAAATTAGTTACAATATGACGACGATTAACAGTGTATGTGGCTCGTGAGTCAGTGGTCCTGGTTCGAACCCAGGTCTCGTCACTTGTTACTATTAAAAGTCGTGACAGCTCATTTGTAAAAATATATAGACCAATTAAATTTTTCCAACTTTTTCAGTTGATAAAATGTTCGTAACTCAAAACAAGTAATATTAATGTTACTACATCGTAATGAAAAAAGTGTAATCTAAGAAGATTTTCTATAAAATCATTGCCTTTCTTAACATATCTAAGTCCTACACTAGAAAGATGATTAGTTACATAGTTAACAACTAATTTGTAAAAAATGTTCCATCCACTTAACATTAGGAAGGTAAACCAATAAGTTGGTAATCATCTTTCTTCGTATATTATATCTCTTAAAAAATTCTTCAAAGTCTACTCAAAAACAAATAAAATCTCGTAGAAAAGAAAATTTCACACAACACACAATAAAATCCCAAAATTTTGCTCAATAATCAACGATCGGTATCACATAATTCTCTTATTTCTCTGCGTCTCGATCTCCTTAACCAAAGTCACGTAACCGCACCACCCGCCAAAGAACTACAACGCGACACGGCACGTGGAGCGCGTAAATCACTCTCCGCTCTCCTCGACTCTGCACAAAAGCTCGCTTCGAATACTCTCGCATGTGTGTACGCATATAAGAACACGTCGAACTCTCTATATACACCCGTATACACATTATAATGTACATACAGTCGACCTACCCTTTCGCGTAGGCTCTCGCAAGGCGCGCGCGCGCACGCGTTAACATTTTTGCTATGCACAAAGAGCACGCATGCGCACGCGCCCACGCGCGACATTCACAAGGACGGAATTTTGCCTGCTCCAGAAAAATTTCAAGCCGGCTCTGGAATGTAGCATGTACGTATATGTATATATAGAGACGTAGTGGCACGTGTGTTAAGTATACATGTACGCGAGGTCGGTGGTTATTTACAGTTGCGCGTCGATTCGAGAAATATTCTGTATATATATAAAGGGGACCACAGAAATACGTCGTGTGTCTATTGGTGTGGGGAATTTCATAGTCGTTTGGTGATAAGATTTTTTTTTCTTATTACTGCGCATTGGTTGTCAAGAGATATGGGTTTGAGAGAGTTAGTGCTGGGTTTATATATATTGATTGTTTGAGAACAATCTTGATTGTAGATATTAAGAAAATTCGTGGAATATTTCTGGGGAAAACCTATTTTTCGATGTGAAAAATTTTTGATTTTTATATAATTACAAGTGTTTGCAAGTATAGAGCAGCAGTGATAATTTTAACTTCTAGTAATATGCAGTTTGAGATTGAGGATACATTTGGAAACTCTGTCATGACTCTGATATCGCTTGTTGCAATGATGACATGGACGACTGACCTTGTTTTTCATGCATACTCTGTTATCTCCAGATTCATAGAATTTGACATAATATGCATAAGTGCGCCGAAATAACATTCGGAATTTGAACTATCTTTCTTTACCCGCATACTTAATTCTAAATGATAGAAGCAAAACTATACCGCTTCTTTTATTTTATAACAATTCAATATAATATAATATAATATTATAACGATATTATTTAAATTCACTATTATAAACAATTTTTCAAACTCAAATATAATCATGAACTTTCCCATCTACCAAATCTTCATCATTTAAAACACATCTTTCCCGTTAACTCATACCCGCGATGATACAAAAAAAACCCATAACAATTTCCCCATCTCATAACCCTTACACCAATTAAATATACGACCACGAGAATATCGTCACACCGCTATAATTGCACCCAATATGGTCTTACCCCCTGAAAACGATAGCATACTGTCTTTGCTTGTATACCACCATATTAAGCAACTTGCGACTTTTTCATCATTAAACCACGATCGCGCATCCACAGGCGCACTTTTATGTTCCCCGTAAAAAGCTTCTCCTCGGTATAATAGTCGAACGATATATCGTTCCGTATGTCTACTATTGCAGGAAGCGAGAAAACCGCGTGTCGGAACCGGTCTAGTCTCAGACTCGCAACAATAATTACGTTAATCATTCGTACACATGCACGATTCGTTATGTATAGTTCGCCGACGTATGTTAGCTGTAAGTTTTTATATTTTTTTTAATATCTTGCGCCGAAAATTTGCGTTGCGGTCAAAAAATTTTTGATTGATCGTTTGATTCGATGCTGGAATGTCGTCGTAGCTTTTGATTGTAAATGTAAATATGTGTTGGAATGCTGAAGTGTATTCGATATAGGTTAACGGAGACAGAACGACTATAAACACGACATGTTTGGTTTTGTGAACTTTTTGGGTATTCGGATGGAAGGAGCGAATGTTTTTACAAGAATACTTCTCGAAAAGGAATTACGTTATCTGTAAATGTCGCTTAGAATTCAATAACTTGTAGTAAGCAGTGTCAATGATTGATACGCGTGAAAAAACTTATAGATATATAGAGAAGTAGCTCCGCAACATCGTTAGCTGCTTCGAGCTCGCATCAATGGGTGATATATGATACATCCTTCTTGTAGTTTCTATGGTTGCACCTGTAAAACCACCGATTGCTGAAGAAAACACGTTGAATTTCAAATTCTGAAGAAACATCAATCTCTTCCTTTGGTTCTTTCACTGTAACATATAACAACATCTTTTTTGAGAGATTATAATTTATTTTCTAGAAAATGTATTAAAACCCTATATATATTTAAGAGTTGTGATGTCCGCTACGATAAATCGTCAATGACATCGATTATGTGACAAACTAGGAGAGATAATTATCACTATACATCTTAGTCTAGAAAGAAAAATTTAATTCAATTTTCGAATATAACAGATGATGTAAAAATCTCATTCTAACATGTATAAGAGTCAATAAAAAATTTGTTTGTATTTGAAAAAAAAAAAATTTAACAATAAACCTAGTATAAAGATCTATATATAATTAAAAAAATCAATGAAAATGTCGAAAAGTACACGGTTGAATTTTTCAGAGGTGTAATTGCGAAAACCAACACCTAACGAATTACATGCACGGCATGTCCGCACGTGCCAGTCTCCATAAATCAACGCCTAGGAAAACTACAAATTACGAGAAAAACCATCAATCGTCTTTGGAAAAACCAACGCGGAATCCAATCTCCCCTCATAAACGTAGGATTTTTGCAAGCGTTAACGTCCGATCGGCTAATTTGGCGTGCACGCGTATGCACGTGTGAGAAACTTTCTCGCAACGTGTATATATATATATATATATACACACAGCCGAACGGCCAAGAGAAAAACGAAAACTACAACGCGCGCTGGTCATAATCGGATTACCACACCTAATCTCGATATTGGTTAATCAATGCGTACACGGGACTACGAGGTATATACAACAAGCTTATACGTCAACTTTTTGCGTATATGTATATATATACATACATACACCTTCGGGTAATACGCCGGTACGGCACACGCGCTTCACAAGTAATAATAGCTGACCGGCGGATGTCCGTAACGAGAATCGTTAGTCTCGAGGCAATTTTTCAATTTTTTTGCTCCACATTTGCTTTTTTTGTATGTATATGTATGTGTGGTACTCCAGTCTAGTACATACATAATGCCCGCAAGCTGGGAATTAGATTTGCTCGTGTGATTAATTGATTAATTTTAATAAACTGTTCGTTCGAAAGTTATACACGAAGCGAAAAAGTGCGTGTAGTGATTCAGCCGCCTGATTTTAAATTAAGGGTTTCGATAACTTCTACGCTTAAGTATAATAACAAATCGCTAATGCACGATTAGTTTAATATCGGTTCGCAGTGTGTGTGTGTGTATATATATATATATATATATATATATATATACGATATACATCGGTGTAATGGATAATTTTAAATTGAAAATACTTTGAAAAAATCATTGTAAAAACTCACCGCGAAATAATTTTGAAGTGTCGATAAATATTAGCTATTCACCTCCATAAAGTCAGCGGTCGTCATCAACATTATAATATCATAAAAGTTTTCCACGTTTTTAAACATATATATAATTGTATATACGCGTGATTTCTAGGCATATGTATAATACGTGCAACACAAAACTCATTAGCCAAATACGAGAGTTTACAAAATATCCCGGCTTTTTCCTTTAATTAAAATGCACGTACACGCCGTACCGACAACTACATCGGTTTTCGATAAAACAGCTCGTTTTAGGTGAAACACACGCACCGCAGAACTTACACATAGAAATTCGTAAATTAAAGTTGCTTTGGTCAGGTGCGGAACGCATACGTGCACGTATGCATATACGCATACAAGTACAGCCTCGGTTATACTTGAACGTTTGGATGGTGCACGTATATATACATATACACACACACACACACAAGTAGTAGGGCTCATTAATAACACGATTATTAGGCGCAGCGCCAACCGCGCGCTAACCTAATTGGCATGGACAATCGGCTTGCGTGTCACATAGACCGCGGCGTGGTTAACATTTCGATTTCGATAAATTCGATAACACACACAAACATACAGAGGTTTCTTATATATATATATATTTTTTTTTCGTCATGCGAGTTTCCTTAATTAAGAACGTCGCGGTGTCTACACTGTTAGTGGTGGTTCTTTTTCGGGGGGAAAATCCGTAAGCAAATAAACTGATCAGTTTACTTGTTTACCGAGCGGTGAGGACGTTTTCCTTATTTTTTTTTTGTACTGGAATGTTAAGTATACAATCTAATTAAATTTACTAATTGAAACAATTCTGTACTGGATTGAGAACGTTAAAATTTTATTCGAGGTTCTCTGTTGCGAGATCATTTATGCTCAAAATTGCAAAGTATGTATTTTCTTGCTTGTATTAAAGATAATAATATTTTCTGATATACAAATGATGTAGTTCCAGGGGAAATTGAAAAAAATTTCGTATGATACAGAAAGTTGCATACAAGAAACATTATGAATATTAAAAGATATACCATAAATCCACGGTCATACCTTAACCAAACACTACTTGGTCACCTAAAAAATGAAAAATAAAAAATAGCACTACATAAAGAACGCGCCCACCGCGCCCATAAAGAACTGGACGGAAGTATCTAGGAAGAGCCATAGATCTATCCCGGCGTCGGCCTCCCGCAACATAAATCCCGGCTTTACGACTTTCATCGGCCGCAATTGGACCACAGCCAATACGCGAATTCTTCGCGGAAAAAGTCACCCGACGAGGATGAGAAGGAGGAGGAGGCGGGCGGGCGACGATGAAATTACGGCCGGTGGACGATGATCGGACCTGATGGATCGGGAAAACGCGTTTAGCCCACACGGCCTTCTTACATGCAAGTATATATATATATATATACGAGGTGAAATTTATGCAAGCAGAAGCGGCCAGGTCACGAGCGCGCGTGCCTATGTGTGTATAACGTAATGGATGGATCTGTTTTTCGAGATTGGGAGGACGATGTGGCGGCGACGACGACGGTGGGTTGCATTGGAAAAGAGTTTATTTTGCGCACGGAAGGTGAGTTCAATACGTTATGAAATTTTTGTATATTTTGGTGTATGTAGGTATGTTATTATTGTTCTATAGTTCACCAGTATGAATATGTTATAAGAAGAAAAATAGACGAATAACATTTTTTTTTCTTTTCTACTTTCATGAATTTGTAAACTATTGTACCGCTATATTGGGATTCACGGAATAATAAATATTACACGTGCAAACCATAAATTTGTAAAAATTAACTGTATATACCTCCCATTGTCCGACAACCTTTTATCGAGTGCTTCTTTTTTTTAATATATATATTTCAAAATTATCCTCATAAACGTGCGCCATATTAAATGTCTCCCAAATGACACCTTATTACAGCAACTTTACAACCGATCGAGAACCCATACGTAATTGCCGCACGCGCACGCGTTCACAGAGAGCGAACTGACACACGAACCCGATCAACAGCCATATAACCGTCGCATTACTCTCCACACAGCCTTCAATACCTCACCAAAGTAGTATATATACACCCGACGGGTGTCCGCGCGTTCCCAGATATTCAAATAAATACACCGTCTGGCAAGTCTCTTTCTCTTTCTCAGCTCTGTCATTTAGCCGCATCTCCGCCCGCGCGGCAGTCGTAAACCAAACCGCGTCTCTCTCTCTCTCTCTCTCTACCTCAGGTTTTTACAAGTGCGACTGCCTGCGGCACACGCACACACATACATACGTACTATGTGCCTTCTCTCTGTGAAATAATTTTATTCTGTGTCGTTTTCGCGCGTGAACGCGAAGAAAGCTGCGCGTGCACCGTTATTTTCGCCAGCGGTGACTTTTCGGATACTTTCGCGCGAAACGAGAAAAGGAGGAGGCGGAGAGAAGAATTTTACATACTCCACGGGTTTTTGAGAGTCCAAGCGAGAGCTCAGTTGTTTCCGGGTATTTTATTATGCCTTTTACTGTACGAGTCGCGTAACGCGTCTCGAAGAGTCGAAGGATCGCGTCTGGAATCGCACTGTGTATTTATTTTCTTTTTCCAGAAGTGAGGAGAAGTATTTTGTTGTCTCTCGTGTGATTTTCATGGGTTACGAGGTTCGCTTTCAACAGTGCGCTTAAAGATTTCAAAATTACGTGGGTTTGGAAACAAAAAGTTTTAAGAATGGGAATGGTAACTGAAACTGAGTTTTGTTCATTGGTTTAATATTTTAATGATTTCGGTTAAATTAATAAATATGAAGAATATTGAAGATAACAAAAATAATCATTAATTACATTGTATTAAATACATTCTCATATTACGTGAAATATTAATTTGCAATATTGGGATTGTTAACACATTTATATTGTAGTTTAATAATAAAATTTTAAATAACTGTGAAATATCGCAAATTACGCATACGTAAGAAATTTACGAGCTTTTATAAAAAAATCCAACTTATGATGGTGAATACCAATTAGTTTTGGTAACAGCATACAGCGCAAAAAATATATCACAGTAATGTATTTTATATGTGATAAAATACAAACTTATGAATATACATTTAGTTTCAACGTATGATTATTTATTATTTCGAGATTTTAGCGAGAAGCATTAGCAGCATTGATTAACACTCACTTAACCCGAATTCTTAATGAAGTAGATTGCACCTTCGATTTATGAATGTAATTTTCACCATGCATTTTAAAGATTCACAGGAGCTAATAATCGTGTGAATTCGCTGAGACTTTTAACACCTCTTCTGTACGTATACGTAAGTGCCAAAATTGCACATCAATTACACTGTAATTTTCTGCGTATAATCCAATTTGTATGTCATTTATTCGTTTCTAAAAAGCTAAAGTTAGTGTTACACAAAGTTTATATTTAATTGAATAAAAACAAAATATGAATAATTCGCCTTCTATGCATGATACCTTAGCAAAATAACAAAATTGATCGTGAATTGGTTTGCCACAACAATGTCTAAAATACAATAATTTTTATCATAGTTTTTTAACAAAATGTAACTAGATTTTTAACAAATTTAAAAATCTAGTTATCTGTAAAAAAGATTTTTTATAGTATAGAAAATAAAAACCTGTTAATATTAATTAGGAAAAAAATAATTATACGACTAACTGCCTTGTTAACTTTTAACTGTACTCTAAACAATTAACTTGCACCTGTTTTTGTAACTGTATCGGAAGAGTATGCAAATTTTTTAAGAGTTGCGTAATTTTTTTTTAAGTAAACAGATCATCTACAATTTTAATAAAGCTAGTACAATTAAAAAAAAAAATACAAATTTAATTGTTTGTTAAAAAAAATTAATCTACGTATTACATAATTTAGCATTTCTTAAACAAACAGAAATTCTTTAATTCGCAATGTCATGTGCCATACATAATATTATTGGGAATTCCGCATATATATTCCATATACGCGCTGGTGATTCCCACAGTATTTATAAAAAACTTTCAAAAATATCGCGACCAGGTTATTTTTAATCCAGCCCGGCGTAAAAATAACTGATTCGGCAAGTGTATTTAAGAACCGCACCGCCTTACGCGCGTGTGTGTGTGCGCGCGCGCGCGAATCGTTTAAAGTGGATTATGCAGATGAGCAAAAGAGCATATCAGTCGGTAATCGCGTAAAGTAACAATTATTTCGCCCAAATAAACGCTCGCGCGCTTATTCGACCACCAAAAAAAATGTCACCGTCTGACTATCTTAATCGCTGAGATTTTTCACTCTCCTATATATACATATACATACACACACACACAGACAGATAAAAAAAGAAACGATCAAGGCGTTTAAAGCGACGCCGCCTTATCAGTGGGCAGTAACCGAGCGAGACGCTTTTTCGAAAATTTATCGATCACTCGCGCACGCGTAAGTGCTTACGCAAAGACGCTGAGATTCGGGCCGAACCCGTTGTGCTTATAAATATAAACTCACGCGCGCGCGAGTTCGTGGAAAAGAAAGTTATACCGCGCAAACGCGCGTCAATATACATAAGATTCAAGTATATACCTATATATACATGCCTTGTGCACGTCATCGCAAACGTGGGAGTCAACGCAGCGATCAAGGTCATCTTTTTTTTTCTTCCCGTTCCCGTGTATTATATACATACATATATACATACATCTCTTGTTTGAGATGCAGTCAAGGAGGAAAGGAAAATTTTTTCTTCCGTGAAAGCGAGAGAGAGAAAAAAAAGAAGGGAGAAGATACGAGTTGACTGCTGGGGGCGGCCTACTGCGATGCCGAGTTGTTTTATTTTTTTCTTTGACGTAGCGTGAGAGAAGAACGCACGATGTTTATGTGAATGCTGAACGATGTCGTATATAAACCATGATATACTGGAATTAATTGGTCCTCAGGCATCCGTTATGTGCGGGCAGAGTTGAACTATGTGTGTGATATTTCTTTTTTCTTTCGTGACTTGGAAGGAAACGATATTCAGATAAGAAGGGAGATTCGGGTTCTTTGGGAGGGACATCAATCATAGGAGTGGTGTAGGCTTTTAAAAATCTTGTGAATTTGAATAAAATATGAAAATTGGTCGCGTTGTATCGCGTGCCTCGGATTTAATGAGCTTAGATTACTAAAAAATTAAGGTTTTGTTGGGAATAAGTGGGGTAATTAAGTTTTATTGGTTTCGATGAGCTTCAAAAGAATTTATAATAGCGGAGATATAGAACATTACAAAAAAATTATTATAACAAAAATTCAATCAACAAAAATAAAACTTCGATGTGCAATCGGTTAAACTATGTGTTCACCAATCACACACTCATGCGCACGCAGCATCTGTATTTGCAAAATGCTTACTAACATCGAAGCTTGTGGCGTCTCTTCATTAAAACACTTTTCTCTGACGTCGAGTGCAAACAAGAGAAACACAAACTTCGTTGAACATGAAGAACGCATTGTCAGTGGGTAACGGGCGACCACTGCTGTGAGAGAAGAAAAAAAAGCGAAGAGTGTTCTGGTATACCTGCAGCGAGGTAGAAGCCAGCGCTTGACGGATGACATCACGCGTCTCGTGTCGTGTTGTATATATATAGTATCTAGGTATAAGATCAATGCTTGTATACTTGAATTTTACTCAAAATACAATGTTTTCAATTATTCAACAAAACAGTTCCTTTATATACTTTAATATTTCCATGTATTTATAGATATGGTTAATGGTGTTACATTGTATTTTAAAATAATTGACTATAACAACGGTAATATGATGCAAATATAACATTATTACCTCAACCAATCTAACAATCTGCAAATGCAAGAAATTCTCCAAGTTCAAGTCGCCGCAGGTCACATTCACCTGTCGCTCGCCACTTGCAAATAACAGCCGCGTGCACGCGCACGGGCGCGTTCGACGAACCGCGCTAAAGGGACGATTAATCTTCCACGTCGACGCCGCTGCTGTTGCTGCACGCGCGTAATCGTTGACGTTTCATTAGAGCAGTGCACAATGCACAGTCGTGCATGTAATCGTTTACCATTGAAATGCTATTCCATGAGTGTAATTGAGGAAAAATGTACGCAGGTGGCAGTGGCATTATAGGTTCGTGTGTTGAAGCGAGTTGTTGAGTTGAAAATATATTATATATGCGTGCTTATAGAGTTTGTTGTGTTTTGGAAAAATAAAGAGGATGTATATTCTAAGATTTATTATTCGAATTACTATATTTCTATATAAATAGTGAACAAAAAGTATGTAAAAAAAGTTAGCAAAGTGGAAAATAACCCAGTGCATTGCAATTTCGAATGATGAATTTTCGAATAATAGAAGTATTGCCACGCGTGTCTCTGCCCCTTTCATTACCATCTAAATCCTTCACCCCCCATCAATATTTCAATCCCCCCCGAAAGAACCGAATTTTAAGGACACGTAAAACGAGGCCTACCCGAACAAATCCTAATAACAATAATCCGTCAAAACGCGAACCATATAAGCAACGCTGAAACTCTTATATACACGTATATATACATAAACGCTGCGCCGCGTAGTCCTTCCCTAAAAACGTATCACTCATCCGAAAATTCTAACCCACTCTTAAGCCCACTTACCGCGCACGCGTGCTCGGCAATTACTCTCTCTCCCTCTCTCTCTCTCTCTCTCTTTCTACCGCAACAGCAGCAGGAGCATCGCTCGGGGTAATAATCGCACTCGCGCTCGCATTATACATATGTACGCACACGCGCGAAGCGGCAAATGAAAGAGAAGAAGCCAACCGACCGGTTGGCGAGAGTATAACCTGTTGCGCGTGCGCGTGAGTCGTTCATACTCGCGGTGTATGATTTGCCAGTGATTGATGGGGTCGCGGGTCAATCGCGCGCTCCAGGCTATGTATGTGTTTGCGTATGTATAGAGAGAGAGAGAGAGGGGGAGGAGAAGAGAAGGTTAATGTAGAAGGAGGAGATGCAGAGTGTTTTGTGCTTTTTGCGAGGGAGAGAGAGTGAAGTATACATATAGCCAGGGGACACAGGCACGTGGCAGCACGTGCGTGACACGTTGGTGTATATGCTCGCTTGGGGGTTATTGAGGATATGGTGAAGTGGGTGGTGTGAATTGCACAGGTGTGATGTATATAACTGTGGTGTAGGTGAAATGTGATAAAATGAATAATAATAAATATACAATGGAACTGAATTTTAAAGGGTTTAACGGTGGATTTTTTATCTGATTTACTCATTTTTATAAGGTTTATCAGAACTTTCAACAGTTGGCAAGTGATTAATTATATAAATATAAGGAATTACTTTTCAACACTATAGGCAATAATTATATAGTAATCACGATTAATGGTAATTATTAAAAATATTCATTTAAGAACTAAAAAGTGAATATGTGTTGGTATGTGCCGTATGTCGCCAGCAGTACAAATGATGTTCATGCGGATAGTATATACACTTATGAGTAATATAACGATATTATAAGTAATTATATTGCACTTTAATAATATTTCAAATTAAATTATTAGCAATAACTTTCCACATCAATTATCACCAATAATAAATGCCCACAATCGAGCAAGAAATAGCGACTAATAAACATTCCGATATTTTTTAAATATAACCAAGCAGCGATTCCAACAATTCGCTTTAATTATAATTCATAATTACTATAAATCACCAGCCACTTTACGTACTTGAAAAGTCCAACTACGACCTGCGAGAAGAAAGATAAAAAGTCATAACCATAACGAACAGTAGGCGCGGAGGAGAGCAAAGCAATTCGCCTAATGCAACAAAAATTTGTACTGGAGAAAATGAGTTGTCGGGTATGCGTGTGCGCACCGCTCTTGTATAGCTGCGGGGTGCGGTGCTACTATTTACTGCTTCTCTTCTCCGCGTGTGCACCGATTCGCGGCAATTTAACGCGCACGTGCGCCGAGAAGAAGCGACGTGCATGACTGATGACTATTGATTTGCCGGCGAGTTTTACGAGGAAGCAAATCAAGCGCTACCTCGGTGCGTATTATTAGATCTCTCTCTCTCTCTCTCACTCTCTTTCTCTTTCGCACTTATGTACTATGCGTACATATATATTTGTTTTGCAAATATTTTAGAAAAGTACTGCCAGTTAAATTCGAATGATTTATGGTGCTTTTGCGCGGGCTTCGAGTTAGATTTAACCGGCCTCGATTTTTGCACGTTAAATATACATTTGTCGGCGTAGTTGTTTATATCTATTGATGATTTTGTAAGGAGATGATGATGATTTTTGTATAGATATCGCTGTAAGAGATTGCCATTCGTTATGTTTTTGAGTTTATGAATCTTAGTTTGAAATCTTTAGCTGATATTGTAAATCAGTTATGAGACAGTTGGATCATAAATTTCAAATAGTACTTAAGTATTTCATTTCGAAGGATCCATAGTAATTTTTGCATCTATTATGCGAGGTAAAAAAAGAGGCAATTAAATATTAACACCAGCGAAGAAATCTTAAATCATCGATAGCTATCTTGAATAAATTAATAAAGTTCTCGGGAGAGATTGTTCTGTTGAAAAAAAGCTGTGAATTTTACATTTCTCAGTAACTTTTATATGCACCAGCGCTCATTTTTATGCAAATAGAACCAATTTGTCAATATAGAAACAATAACTTTCTACACTTGATGTTCAATAGAGCATATGTATATATATCTTCAAAGAAAAATCATAAACCACTTTTCGCGTCGGCGGCCTTTTGCATCTCACAGCAGGACAAATCGAGCTCTCGCGAATAATCCGCGCGCATTCGCATATACGCGATTAGTCCACCGCTCGCTGACTAATTTGAGCGATTAAGATTGCGCCTTTCATAGTATACGCATATACATACGTGACTGGTATACACTCCTTTGAGAAATCATCAGAAGCAATGCGCACGAGATTATCGAGTTAGCTCTCGTTTTATCATTGCGAAGATCCGCGCTGAATCGATAAAATTGCCGCGTAATTTTCTAGGTATGCAAAACGCGGGTTGGCTGTATATATATGCGTAACTCGATTATTTTTATGCATGTGCGGCCTCCGCAACGTACCGTTGATGTTGCAAAGGTATTTATACATAGTTCGATGATGAGAGAGTGTGTTTGAAATGTGTTTCGAGGGTTGTCGGCATCATTCATGAGGTTTCTGCTCGGTAGAATAAATAGTTTTACGAGGGCGATAAGAAGCGTGATCATTAATTACGTTGTGAAGTGTATGTCAGGATTATATTTTTGAAATCTCAATTGAAAGAATTTCCTATAATTAAAATATTTCGTATTCTTAGGATGATTAATCGTTTTTATAGGGTTGCAAGTTATTGCAATGATTTCAAGTAATTGTTTATAGTTTATTATCACGTAACATATATTTTCTTTCGAGTCTTATATTACAAACAATGTTAGATATATAACAATCTCTAAATCTTTGGTTACTAAAAATGAAATTTAGAATTGTATTTTAAATAAAATATAATGAAAAATATATGAAAACGATATTAATCCATGATAAAAATCCATGAAAACTGATTGAAATTTTTATCTTTCCTTCATCAATGTAAATAGGCGTCGGTATACACCGATCCTTTATTATCATATTCAATCCAGTATCAAGCTATTAATATAAAAAAACGCCTTCAATTTTGTTTCGAATCAACGCAAGCTTATTAGCGCGGCAGATGACAATCTCCGACCTCCCGTATATAAAATCGATACCTCAAAAGTACTCTCTAATCAATAACCAACCACGACGTATGCTACATCACATCCTCTCTCGCTCATATAACGAAAATATTATCGATAAACATAACCGCACGCAAGCACGCGCATGCGTAAGACTAATGACGGTCATATCGCGTATCCCCTAATTCTATCTAATTGCTATTAAACGCGTCCACGTAATAAAGAAGGATCGCTTAATTAAAAAACAAACGAGTAAAAAACGCCGCTGCTGCTGCCGCCGGAGAGAGAGAGAGAGAGAGAGAGAGAGAAGTAAAAAGAGAGATACGAGAGAGTGCGAGTGCGAGAGAGAGAGAGAGGACCTCCCTATCCTCGCGCGCAGATAACATCCATAATCGTAAGCGCGATCTTATCTCTTGATTTATGAATCGCGCGATCCTCCGACGGTCTCTCCACGCTGCGATATTCCGAACGCCGCGGTCCGGGAAGACAATTTGTTGCACGTCCCCTTAAGCGTGGGAGAACGCGAAATTTCCATGTGTGTATGTGTGTGCGTACGCGTGCGGGTCGAGGAAGAAGGATATACAAAGAGGGGAAGTTGGTTGGGTAAAAACGCGAGGACATTTGGAGAAACGGAGAGCGTGGAAAGTTAATTATGTAAGCGAGAGTTGGGGGATGCGCGTTGGTAGTGAATAGATAAATGTGTAAAGTTTTTGTTGTGGGTATTTACGGTGGTTTTTAATAATTAGAAAATGATTAAGTTGATGTTGACGTATCGTAGTCGATAGATTTACAAGTATTTTTGTGAATACGAGTGTGAATATTATTTGTTAATATTTAATGAGTAATATGGTATATACTGTGCGAGTTTTGGAGAGTGAAATGAAATTGATTTAGTGTTTTTTATTAATCTAAAACATTTACAGATAAACTATATAGAGATAAAGAATAGTTAAGTATAAGTTACCAAGTGATAAATAATTTTATTTTCATATTTCGTATCAATTCTATTTTAAGCAAATGTGAAATACAAGATCTCTACTTTATTGGTTATAAAATGTTATTAATTTCTCAAATTTCAATACTATTTTAAGAATAAAAACGCTTTATCAGAGACTCCATAATCGACAAAGGATATTGTTCTCTAATTTCGAATGATTAGTCTATTCGACTTTTTCACAGACATTTTTGAAATTTTCTTAACCAATTCTAATACATTACCAATTATAAAAGCGCGTTTAAAAAAGTGAATTTCTTTGAATGACATTCGCTGAGAGACTTCGATTTTTTTATCAATAATTACCAAATTGATATATAGTTTCTACATTTGTTCAAAATTTTTGTTACAGATTTTTACAGTTATTTACATATTTTTTACAAAAAACTCGTCGTTTTGGTTTATAATTACTATTTTTAAAGTAAATGACCTGGAAACTCCGCTCTCTACTGCTATGCGTGGACTCGCCTATGTGTCGACTGATTACGCGGAATCTCGACGGATCGCTGGACTTCCGCTCTAAAGACGCTTGCTGACTTTTGGACTACCTGTCTCCAGTTGAAGAGGCTACGTGTATTTGCCTGTTTTCTAGAACTACTCGGAGCGAGTATGCTTGGATCAATGTTTCAGTAATCGAACACTCAGTGTATGCAACAGAATTTTGAAAGTATATTCAAAGCATTGAAAATCTCGTACACCTATGTTAAGGAATGATTAGAAGAGAAAAAAATGTCGAAACACATAAATACCATTTCAGTATAGAATTTCACATCCCGTTAACCGTATCACCATAAAAATAAAAAAACGTAATCTAATTTAATTTCATCTACCGCAAAACGATTTCAGCGAAACAGAATGAAGATTCCCTTGATACAACCCACACATTTGCATTGCTGTAACCTAAAAAATCACACGCGACATCTTCCTTTTTTCATCCTCCCCACGCAAATAGAAACGAGCAGCCAGCGGTATACTCGCGCTAAAGGCGCGCAAGCGATGCAGAGAGATAACCATGCCGTCGGTCGGGTATACGCTGCCGCTGCATTAATCCAGCGCAATCAATTTCGTCCTAATTGAGGATTACCCCGAGAGCGACGGAGGCCCAGCGCTAATAGATTAATTTATTAGGCGAAAGACCTCAAAGGAGCCGACACCGCGTCGACGTATTAAGCATCCACGTCGTCGTCGTCGTTGGGTGACTCCGCGACCGCAACTCGCTGATCGTTAAACTGGCGCGCGCGCGATTCCTTCTTTTGAAAGTAGTCCCTGGGGAATTTTAATACCGTCGCCGCTGTTGCGAAGAGGATGGAGAAGGCTGTACAGATTTCAGGGAAGTATGTGTAGCTGAGTAAACGCGATATTAATAAAGAAGGTTCGTCGGTGGGGTTGACTAATTGTAGGTGAAGTATTTGCAAGGACGAATGGGACGTGCAAGGTTTTTCCGAGTCGTTTGAGTTGTAAGTTAAGGAAATGAAGTTAACAGTGATAAATCGTTACGTTTAATGGTTTAGCATATTCACGAACTTTATAGAGGTACATGTGGGTATTGTGCAAAAAGGGCTTTTATCTTTACAAACCATTTAGATTTATCATGTCAGGAATTAATCATAGATCGTGGAGTGTTAAAATTCAAGTACGATTTTGGTTTTTATTGAGTAAAAAACAAAGGGTTGACCTATTCTTTCTGATACAATACGCACCTTTATTATCGGCGAAGAATTGTCAATGATAAAACATATATTTAATACAGGAACTAAATAAAGACAGAAGTATGGGGTGAAAAAGTTAAGGAATTTTCTTACAGATAGTGGTAACAGGTACTTGCATTAAAAACTGTTTATAAAGCATTTCGTTATTTATTTCATATTATTTATTTTATTTATTAACCAAACAAATTAAGTGAATCGTAATCCTAAAAGATATAATTGAAATAAGAAGTTTTCTTTTGAATTTCGCACTTTATTAAAATTAAAAAAATTAGGAGTTAGCTCCTTCTCTCTTCCATTTCTCTCCTGTATAAAGTGAAGAATATGTATGCATCGAGACCTTCGTCATCTTCAGTTTTTATTGCGTGGTTACGGTAGTCACCATGCAGCTATTAACGCATCCAGTTTGTATACGAACTATCATCATGGATAAAACTGGCTTCTCTATTTCCCTATTTTTTATTTACATCCTTTTCCTCCAAATTCTGTCTCCCTTTTTTTTACAAAATACCCTATTACAACTATCTTCCTTTTCGAAAATCCAAACCAAAAATAACATCGCCTTACACGTTACATTATATACCGGTGAGCTCTCCTAACCCTTTAATTACACATTCAATCCTCGTTTACCTTGCAACCTCACAAACTCACACCCATACATATAAATGTACACTCGGATCTCAACAACAAGCTTCATGTACACCAGCAGTGCACGCGCGAGAACAACTACATCTGGCACTTCCGTCTGTACGCGAGCTTTGTAAGCGGGTTCTAGTTCCCGCGTGAAGATAAGCTCCGATGTTTACAACCCAGAGGGAGGCATGTCTACGAGCCGTACGCTGCGATAACGCTGATTAATCTACGGCCTTCCCTTTCGCGCCACGGCCTTTTCTCTCTCTCTTTCTCCCTCTCTCGTTTGCCTTGCGAAGTGCTTGAACACGTGATGTCGTGTGTACGGTTTTTTTTAAAGGGACGATGACGCATGGCGCCTGGCCGAAAATTTCGTGAGCGCGAAGAAGAAGTCGCTCGTGATGACAAACGTCCATGTAAAATGCATTAGCCATAATGCGCGTTAATCTTCGCCCCCTCTTCAAGCGGGCAGGGTTATGATTTCGTATAATATAGGTGTACGCGAGTGTGGTTTTGAAAGATGTCCCGTGGTTGTTGATTTGTGTGTTTAAACGGTTTGTATAGAGTTGAGAAAAAGGAATGTTACTGTGGTGTAAAGGTATAACTTGTAATCTGATATAATGAAGTGCGGCAGTGCTTTTTTAAAATATAGTTTATCTAAAATTTCAATTGTATGTGAAATTAGTTTTGCTATCAATTTACCTAAATATGAAAGTCATTTATAAGTTAAGGATTTGATATTGGAAATGTTTCTAAGCTATATTAATTTTTACAGATAAAATAAAAATTTCGTTGGGCTAAACCTAATTTCTCACTATTTTGAAATTATTTTTAGCTGTACTTTAACTGATATCAATAAAACAAAAATATTTAGCTTTAATTCTATTAGCAATGTTGCAAACTAAAATTGAATCGTTTCTTCCTCATCACCTCTATACGTAAACATTTTTCATACCCCGTAACACGTACAACAACAAATGTATGAAATCCACCAATATCACGATCAATAATTTACATCTACCCCTCGTCCCTCCCCCTTACCCTAAGACGCATGCTATCTCGCCAATTTGCAACCACGTCGACCGAAAGTTTAGCGCATTGTAGAAGCTGTGAAATCATTCGGCAATCCCTACACAGCCGTCCCCATAAATCCCCTGCCGGCCGGCAACGTATGTCATTAACGAAGAGAGCTGCGCGATATTACGCTCACGCGCACAGCTCCGAAATATAACGGGTTAGAGGCCGGCGACGACTTTGATTTTCTCTTCGTTTTCTCTCTCTCTCTCTCTCTTCCCTTACGCCTATATCTTCTTTCTCGCTCGAGCTATATATCCCACGAACGTGCGGGATGACGCTGCTTTCGTAGAAATATATAAATATATTCGCGATTTACGTCGGTCGTTCTGGTTTTGCCATAGTATGGAGGCGAGATTCGTCGCATACGTGGATTTCGCATGGCGAATGAAAATCGACGGGAGGTGGTAGAAGACGATGTCATTCTGTTGAGAGTTTGATTGATGGTAAGGCTTTGTTTGTCAAGTTACAGTTAACTTGTACATAGATATATAGGTGGAATATGATTATAAAAATGTTAACAAATATTTTGATAGATATAGTTATTCGGGTTCTTTGATTTCAAAAGTTATCTATAATTTATAATTTTTTCTTAACGTTTTTAATTACCAACCGTACAATAATGATACAAGATTGATGTTGAATTAATTTTAGTTGTATTAGTACTCTTATTTTTCAGAAACAATTCACGGGAACAAATCAAATATGTCTTATCTAGTTTCGACTATTACTACTTACTAATGCACGTTTATATTCTTCCTCGTCTACCGCAACAAGACTAAATTATTAACCAGTCACCATGAAATGACCATAGTAAAGATACCATCATCGATATTTTTCACCTAGTTCAGGGAATTCTTTCACCAGCAACGCGAAGATAAAGTTCATCAGGTCTAATGAGAGACGAAATTCCAGCCTCCTACATATCTCCGCGCGTTCCCAAACTAATTTCCGTACCCCAGCAGCTGTCCTCCCCACAAAATCAATCTACGTCTATTAAACCAGAAACTCACTAAATCCCCATTTTTTCCCCCCGAATTTCTGAGAGGCCTCTTTCTCTCGAGACAAGTGTATATGTATATATGTGTGTGTGTGTCGTACCGCCGCCGCTGTTGCGATACCTCGGAGGGATAACGCACTGCGCGTGCACGTACGAGGCAATTTATACATCGGAGTTCTCGTACCACAGTGCACGGCGACGAAAAGAAGAAAAAAAGAGCGAAAGAGAGAGAGAGGTCGATCGCCAGAGCAGATAAACCTCACGAAAATTCGACCCTCTCTCTCTCTCGCTCTCTCTCTTCCGGAGTACCTACATCGCTTTCGGCGCGTGTGTGCACAAGAGAGCGGCGGTGGCGGCGTCGTCGTCGGCACCGTTATAAGCGCGTACGTACACACCACGCACGCCCGGTCATTTGTCCTTATCGCCAGGAGAGATTGTCAGGTGTATTAGTATTAATTCGTCGGCGCGTCGGTGTTTCGCGGTTGTTTTCATTCTTCCCTTTTTTGGCAGAAGAGGAGGGGACAGCAACACGGATTTCTTTTTCGAAGGTATTGAGTGGAGGAGGTGGATTTTAATTTTCGAAGACTCGTGGGCGGTGAGATCGGTGTGACTGTTATTTTGCGATTGAAGCTTATTGTTTCCTTTTTATCGTTTCGGTCATGTTAGTAATGTATTTAAATTATATACACTTGAAATTAAGTTTTTTATCATTAATATATTAAATATTATAGTGTTATTGCTTCTATTTGTTATTATTCATTGTTATGATAAACTATTCTTCTACATTATTTATTTATATATATATATATATATGTGTGTGTGTATTTATTAGGTACGACCGCTTCTCGGGAGAGCCTTATATTTTCACTAGAGCAAAAATTGTAACACCTAAAAAATTAAGAATTTATTGTATAAAAACTGTTTTCCACCGAAAATGAGTACATTTTAAGTGTCCTCTATGATGTATGTATGTCTGTACGTATGTAGAAAACCTGGTGTTTACATTATCATATCGAAAAATTCATTGAATCCAATCACAAATGATAGTACACCTTCGTCTAGTCATACATAGATGACAGTCCGACTTTGCAAATGATCCCTTCAAAAATATAAAAATGCGAGCACTATTAAAATTTAAAAAAAAATTGATTTTTGAGCGTAATGCATCGAAAATTCATTTTTAGTAGAAATTTCACACAGGCATCTGCTAAATCTAATTAAAACACAACATTTTTACATTAAACATTTTCTAAATTAGCCACTTTTTAACGTTGAATCAACTTGCACTGATTCAACGTTAGAGAGTAGATCTATAAGTGAGTCATGGGTATACT
Source organism: Torymus texanus (assembly GCA_036873485.1). Lineage (NCBI taxonomy): Eukaryota > Metazoa > Arthropoda > Insecta > Hymenoptera > Torymidae > Torymus > Torymus texanus. Next base: position 39,315 of record JAYJLV010081592.1, read on the forward strand.
TCTAAGTTTCCAGTTTAAGGAAAAGTTTAATTGGACAGTAACTGTTCAGCAGAGAATGGATTCGAATAGTTGATGTGAAATAAATTATTTACTCTCTAAAAATGAATAAATAAAAAGTCGATCAATCGTGTAAAAAATATGAATCGTTCATTTTTATCAATTTTTTCATTAGAAAGCGTACAACTGGTTTCTTCGTAAAAATAGTACTATATTTTAATATACATTATTTCAATAGTTTCCTGTAAACATATTTAACAAAAACAAAAACATGGTCCTGACGAACAATTGTTTAGTCAGGATGGTCAAATTACATCGAGTTACCTTAATATGTTACACACAAATAATCTATATAATTTCATATGTAAAACAAATTGTCATAAGCCCATTTTTGGTTTTTACCGCTATCTAAGTAAACTATTATAAGGACTAATGACTTATTAATAGAAGATAACAATCAAAGTATTTTCTAGTTTGAAATTCCTTCCGTAATACTTGACATATCTAGAAGATAACATGTAACATTTACCCATAAATAATGGAAAAGAATAAAATTTTATAACAAAATCTAGTATTATAAGAAAATAATATTGCTCTTCATAAATTAATAATTAGAATTTACAGTGATTATATAAAATAAATCTAGAAGCTGAAAAGATTACGACCCACCTACAACTGCCTGGTCTCGACGCGTACATTAAAGACCTTTCTGTTACACCAAACGTTCCGGTAAATAAATTGTGTCTCAAAAACCCATGAAAAGTAAAGCCCACGTCAGCCATTAAATTCCAATTCGAGACCGCGTTGGTATACACACGCACACGCACATACAACCTTTCAACCTTGAAAAAATATATATATATACATATATACACGCGTTATATACCTACACCTTGAGTCAACCCACGTACGCGTCGCATATACCCTTCCCTTACTCTGCTTCCCTATATATACATATACATATATATACCTCTATACACATACACATATACGCATCATATACTCTTTGCTTGCGCTTGTGCTCGCATTAGCGTTTTTTGCCGGCACGGCGCCGGTCGTTTACGCGCCGTAAAAGCCGTCATCCCTTCTCCTCCATCTCCTCCTTCGTATACGCATATCGCGCAATAACGCGGCAGCGGCGGCGGTGCTTTTTGCCCTCGCCCGAAATAATTATCGGGCAATTACTTTCTCGTAAAAGCAAGGATGACGCGTGCGCGAACGCGCGGGCGACTACTGAAGAGGCGAAAGATGCCGCGTGTGCACTCACAGTAGCCCCAATAAATTCCCAGCGCCTTCAAGGAGGCAAAAAATATCGAGAGGATTGCCGTCGTCGTCGTCGTCGTCGTCAAGGAGGAGGACGAAGAAGACGACGACGACGACGACAACGGGTGAGATCGTAAAGGAAGGGAATATGCATAACAATAAACGCGGTCGTTTCTCTCGTTAACGGTTTGTCTTTTTCGCCATACGGCTGCATATACGAGTTTTTATTGTTGCAGCAGCAGCGGCGGCGTCGTATGTAGGGTATAAGACGCGTGTAAGCCAGAGAGTGACATTGTTTATTGTGGAGCAGTGCGCTGATATTTTTTGGAGGAGAGAGAGAGAGAAGAGAGAAGCTGGAAACGGTACTTCATTGCGCTGCGGGGCTCGTCTTTTTCCGTTCGGTTCGACACTGATGGAGGTTATGCGAGAGAGAGAGAGAGAGAGAGAGAGAGAGAGAGAGAGAGAGAGAGAGAGAGAGAGAGAGAGAGAGAGAGAGA